>JAODAL010024871.1:0-59715 GCA_025379985.1 Phyllomedusa bahiana | reverse complement strand
AAAAAAGGAAAAAAAGTCCCCCAAAGGGAAAAATTTCAGCCCCAGTACATCCCCTCCACACCTCCTTTCTGCCTGGATAAAAGTGGCCCTTAGGGGGTGGCCAACCTCGACAACCAAATCGCCCCAAACCCGGAAGCAAGGCCCTTCCCATCATTATAAATTGGAAAGACGCGGGCAGTTTGCTGTCATTAGGGGGTGCAAAATTGTAAGTGGGTAGTGGGGGGGCCGGGCCCACAGGATAACAGCATGCGGGGTTTTGGGAGCAAAACACCATAAATTTCGACCACCCACTTTGCCCCCCAAAAAAATAGGGGCACCAGGGGCTAAAGGGAAAGGCGGTAACAGTCAGTCATGCAGAGCTTTGGGTGGAAAAATCACCTACCGGCCGGGGGGGCATTTTTTTGAAAAGGGGGACCCCAAGGGGGCAACTTTGGGCAAAAGGTACAACCTTTGGGCAAAAGGAAAGCGTGACCATTTGACCTAAAGTTGGCCCCAAACGGCCCGCATCAAAAAACATGCAGTGTAACCAAAAAATGGCCTGGGAAAAACCCTTTCCCCAATGGGGTTCCATCCTTTCGCAACAAAACCCCAACCCCCGGGGTTACCCCCCCCATTTCACCAAAGTCAAATCTTCACCACCACTCGAAGACAACCCCCCCCCCTTCCCCCCCCCTTTGTTTTTATCACCCTACCATCCAAATTACCCTGGCCCCTTTCAGCACCCCACGGGGGCCGGATCGTTCACCAAGGGTTTGAAAAAGAAGCGGGGAAAATGCGTCAGCCACCCAAATGAAGAAGCTAACCGTGCTCCTGTCCATGGGGTGGTACTGCTGCCCCCTCCCTTTAAAGGGGTGTAAACCTGCCCCAAATTCAGAAAACTGGCCAGGGAAAACTTAACACCACCCTTCCCGGCCAATTCAAACAAAAAAACCAAGCACACCCTCCTTAAACCTAAACAGAACAAGAAACAAAAAACAGAAAAAAAAAGAAAATTTTTTGAAAAAGGTTTAAAAGGGGGGAACAGGGGGAAATTGATTAACAGGAATAAAATATTAAAAAGAAACAGGAGAAAAAAAAAAATTATTTGGGAAAAATTTAAAAACGGGGGAAAAATTTATGAATGGGGGAAAATTTATGAACAGGGGAAATCAAAATTAACAGGGGGGAAAGGAAAGGGAAAAGGGGGCCAAAACCTGGAAATTTAACAGGGGGCAACTGATAACAAAAGGGGGAACTGATGAACCCGGGGGCAAAAAATGATAACAGGGGGCCAAAATTTGAACAGGGGAAAATGGTGAAAAGGGGGCAAAAAGGGGGGATGAACAGGGGGAAACTGATGAACAAAAGGGGAAAATGATCAACAGAGAAAGGGCATTAACATTTTTTTGGAAAGATTTCCCCGTGAAAGGATACTCCCCTGGCAATTTTGATGTCAGGGGCCCGTGGAACCATACGGGCAAACCCGCCATTTTTCAGGGCCCCTTTTAGGGGGGCCAGTTTTTTTGTCAGGCCAGGAAATAAATGATAAATAATGGGCCCTTTTCCCCACCCTGGCCCCCTTTTTGGGCCCCCCCCCCCCCCCCCACCCCCCACAAAAACCCCCGGCCCTCAAAAAATCTCCTTCCCAAAAAATTTAGATTTTTGGCGACCCAAACCCCCCTATCCCCCCTGGCCCCAAAATTAAAAACCAAGGGGGGCCTAAACTGGGGATGAGGAAAACATTGGGGGAAAAAAAAACCCCCCAAGCAGTTGTCAAGGGAAAAAAAAAATTTTTGTTTTTTTTATTTTTTGGGTTGGAAGGGGGAAGGGGGGGCGGAGCAAACCGGGAAAAGGAACTAAGGGAAGACCGGGGGGGCAAAAATGACCCCAGAAAACCAAACCCTTGGGAAAAACAGTGGAATGAAGGCGGAGTCCCTCAGAGTCCATGCCCAGATGGTTTCCCCGGGATTTCTGATTTGCCCGGCTAGTAACCAAACTGAATTGTCACCATCCCCCAGAAAAAGGGCTTCGGGGGTCTCCACCCCCCTTGACCCTCCGAAATGGTCCCAAATGGGGGGAATTTTTTTTTACCTTCCGGATTTGGGGGACAAACAAAATAATAAGGGGGTCATGCAGGGAATTTAGTTTGCCGCTCCCAAAAACTGAGCCATTGTCCCCTCCTCTACAGGGTCCGACCGGGGGTTCATAAGCACTTTATGTCCCCCTTTCCAAGGGGGGGTGTGGGGGGAAGGTGGGGGTTTGGGAGCATTTCAAGCTCCATCAGCCCGCAAAAAAGAGTCTGGAGTTGTTGACCCGCAGCCCCTTTCTTTAACCCCATGATTTAAAGGGACCCACCAGCAGCCAAACACCTTGGGGCAACCCTGAACCCCAAAATTCCCTTTTTTGGGCACCCCGCCTCCCCTAATAAAACTGAAGCTTTCCACCCCCCTGATGCCCCACAAACTGCTGCCAGCTACTCCTTCAAAACCCCCCCCATTTTAACCAAGGGGGGGGGGGGGGGTTGTATTGACGGGGCCCCACCTCCCCCCCTCTTCCCCTGGGCCAATTTTGTAGCCATCGAAAGCTGGGTGCCACCCCCATCACTCAGATCTCCTCATTGTTGCTGCTGTCATCTCCAGCTATGTTAAGTCCCCCCTCCCGGCTTTATGTTGCTGTTACCCCCAACCCCCCCTCCCTTATGTCACCAAGGGTGCCGCCCCTCCACAAAAAATTTAAGACATTGTGGGCACGATCCCCCCAACCCCCCCCCTTTTTTAATTTAATTTTCTTTTTAGTGGCCGAGAAAATCTACTAAAAACAGGGACCTCCCCCCAAAAGAAAAATTAAGCACCCCCCCCCTAAAAACAAATTTTTTTAAAAATCCCTAAAACCAAACTAATCCTTCCCCAAAACCCCGAAAAACAATGCCCCGGGGAAGCCTTTGGGTCAAAACTGTTGGGGGTGAAAGAAGAATTGGCATGGGGCCCGTTTGGCGAGTCCCCTTGTATCTGGGGTTAAGGGTTTAGGGAACCAGGTATTTTTGGGGTAAAAAAGGGGTTTTAGGGGGGGTTTTTTGGGGGTTAAAAAATTTCTGTGAATCCGGCCTTTTTTTAAAAGACACTCATTGTGTTATTATCATATACTTTTTTTCTGTAAAAAGTAAAGAAGATTTAAAATTTTTTTCTCCTTTTCTGGTTTTATTGGGCGTTATTGGGCCCCCAAGGGTTTTTTTATTTAACCCAATCCCCTCTTTTTGTGAAAAGGGTTTTTTGGCCCCATTTTTTCAAATTTTTGCGAATCACCCTAAACTTTTCCTTTCATGCAGAATCAAAAATTTTTTCCCTGAGATTCTAAACGAATTCCACTTTGTTTTGAATCCCATTTCCCCATCTCTAAGGGGCCCTTTTCCCCCTCTCACATAGAAATAAAACTATTTTTTAAAAATCTTTTGGTTTTTTGGGAAATTAACTGATTGAAGAAAAATTTAAATTTTTTTAAATTTTTTTTGGTTTTAGAAAAAATAAAAAACTCCAAATGTCTCCAAATCTCCCCATACAAGGGAAAAATATTCTAAATGTGGTTTTTTTGCTGAAAATTTTCTCTAAGGGAGAATAGTTTATTTTTGGGAGTTTTGGGAAATTCCCGGGAATTTTATAAAAACATCCCTCCCACAAACCCTCTTTTACCAAAAAGGGAAAAAATTCAAAAAATTTGGGTTTTTTTTGGGGAAAATTATTTAACCCAGTTTGGAAAAAAAATTTTATTTTTGGCGTTTTAGGGGTTTTATAATTTTAATAAAAACCCCAAAAAACCCTTTCCAAATTTTCCTAAAACAAAGAAATCTATATTAAATAGTTTTTTGGTTGGGTGAAAAACATTTTTTATGGAAAAAAAGTACCAATTTTTTTTTCAGGGTTTTGGGGGGGATATTAAAACTTCAAAAATACCGGGGGTTTATTTGTAATAAAAAAAAATATATATAAAATATTTTATAAAAAAAATATTTTAAAAATTTCCAAAGAAACCCAATTTTTTTTTCTGTTGCTTTAATCTTATTGTATTCCAAAAAGTTTAAAATTTTAAACCCCGAAATTTTAAAAATCCAACCGTAAAGCCCGAAATAACCAAGGGGCATTACTGTGAAACCCCATTTAAAGTATATACACTAACCCCAAAACTCTTCCCCGTTGTTAATTTTTTTTATTTATATAACTTGTGCCCCTGCTTGCCCTTACCAAAGGGGCCATTTTCAAAAATCGATGTCTTCTTATGTGTCAAAGGGGATTTTTGCCCCCCTCCAAGGGTGCAGGGCCCCCGAAGCAAGCTGCTACCACTGCACCCCCCTATACTAACGACTTTGGGGAAAAAGGGGCGAATTTTTCCCAAAAAAATTTATTTGGGTGACTTCGCCGAAATTTTCCAAAAAAATTTTTCGGTCCCATTACTTCGGGACGAACGCGTTTTAAAAAAAACTAAATTCCCAAAGGGGGGCCCCAGAGCCGCAGGGTGCCCGTAAAAACCCTTGGCCCCTGCTTAAAAAATTAGGAGGGGGCTTTGGGTTTTTGGGTCCCTTTTAATTTCAATGTTGTGTTTTAATAAGACAAAGCACATGAAAAGCCCCCCGGGTCTTAAATTTGCTTTAAAAAGAAATTTCCCCGGCACTTTTAAAGGCAAAACAAACCCCAAAAAAAGAAGCGGGGAAAGTACCTGATAAAGTTAAAACGGCAACGAAACCCGGAAAAAAAAAAAGCTGAGGGCTCAGTTTTGGGAACATCAGTGGGAGAAATGTGGAATTTTTTAAAAAAAAAAGGCAGCAAACCAAAAGCAGCATGAGGGCAGAGAGTGGCACAATGACAATTTTGGAGGTGGCAAAAACCCGGGGTAGGCCCAAAAAGTTTTCACCCTTATACACAGTTGGGGGAGGACACGGCAGCAACAAACCGAGGGGCAGAAGATGCCAAAAAAATGACAGGGTTTGGAGGGCACGGCAACACCACAGCACACCTGAAGGCAGAGAGGGCCAAACCAATGGCAAATTCTGGAGGTGGTAAAAACAGGAGTAGGCCACAGAGTGGCACAATGACAGAGTGTGGAGGTTACGGCAGCAGCCACAGCAGCAGCATAAGGTAAGACAGTGGCACAATGACATTCTGGAGGTGGCAAAAACAGGAGTAGGCCACAGAGTGGCACAATGACGCAGAGTGGAGGTGACTGCAGGAGCAACAGCATGAGGTCAGAGAGGGGCACAATGACAGGGTTTGGAGGGCATGGCAACAGCCACAGCAGCAGCATGAGGTCAGACAGTGTCACAATGACATTCTGGAAGTGGCAAAACAGGAGTAGGCCACAGAGTGGCACAATGACACAGTGTGGTGGTCATGGCAGCAGCAGCATGAGGTCAGACAGTGTCACAATAACATCTGGAGTGACAAAAAGTAGTAGCCACAGAGTGGACAATGACAGAGTGTGGGGTTACGGCAGCAGCACAGCAGCAGCTGAGGTCAGAGAGTGGCACAATGACATTCTGGAGGTGGCAAAAACAGGAGTAGGCCACAGAGTGGCACAATGACACAGAGTCGAGGTGACGGCAGGAGCAACAACATGAGGTCAGAGAGTGGCACAATGAGAGGGTGTTGTGGGCTCGGCTCAAGCCACACCAGCAGCATGAGGTGAGAGAGTGGACCAATTACAAATTCTGGAGGTGGCAAAAACAGGAGTAGGCCACAGAGTGGCACAATAACAGAGAGTGTAGGTGATGGCGGCAGGAGCAACAGCATGAGGTCAGAGAGTGGCACAATGACACAGTGTGGAGGTGACCGCAGCAGCAACAACAGCAGCAGCAGTATGAGGTCAGAGAGTGGCACAATAACACAGTGTGGATGTCACGGCACTAGCAACAGCACCAGCAGCATGAGGTCATAGAGTAGCACAATGACAGAGTGTGGAGGTGGGTGGCAATACCAGTCCCTGGTAAAGATGGTTGGTGGCAGATGGAGAAACTGGCAGCAGATGTGTGGCATCAGGTGGGTGGCGGTATGAGAATAGTGGCTGAGGCAGGTAGTTTGAACCCAGGCTCATTTCTCACAGTTTGGGCGAGGCATCATGGCTGATGTAGTCTGACGCCTAAGGCATTGGTGTGTGGAAATCCAGTGGATCTTCTAACTGGGGTGGCAGAGTGCTGTCCAAGTAGGCCTCCACCTGTTGGTTCAGGGTCTGCTCCAGGTCCTGCTGCTGCTGCTGGCGACTGCCCTCCTCAATAGACGGGTGAAGGAAGCTGCTCATCAGTGACTCCAGACTTAGGTTGCTGCTGATGGAGCTGGTACTGCTCCAACCCCCCCACCTTCCCCCAGCAGCCGCGGCAGTAGTACGTGAGCGCTGAAGAACCCCCCGGTCAGACCTGTCAGAGGAGGGACGATGCCGCACATAGGCAGCGGCCAACTGACTACGGAGGATTCCCTATAGGATTTGAGTTTGTCCTCCCTCTCAATAGCTGGGAAAAAGGCTCCCATTTTGGACCGGTAGCGAGGGTCCAATAGGGTGGAGAGCCAGAAGTCATCCCTCTGCCGCACGGTAACTATTCGGCTGTCACTAGCCAGGCAAATCAGACATGCTGCGGGCCATCTGCACAGTGACTCCGAGGGGCTCCCTGCCTCCATCTCCACTGTATACTGCCACGGTGCTTGCGGTCATCTGCCTCGTCTTCCTCATCACCATCTACCTCCTTCAGCTGCTTCTGCTCCTCCTCTCTTGTCACCTGGGTAGAAAATCCACTCATTTCACCAAACAATGCTTCTGCTCCAATGTCCTCCTCCTCCTCCATTTCAGTCCACCCCGGACTCATGTGGCCGAAGATGTAGTCGCCACGTCTCCAGTCCCCTGCCCAGACAGATTTTTCAGCATCTGTTCCAGGACATGAAGCAGTGGAATGACGTTATTCATCCCGTAGTCCTGGCGACTGACAAATAACGTGTCCTCCTCGAATGGCCTCAACAAACGGCAGGTGTCACGCATGAGCTGCCAATGGCTGACACCAAAGTTACACAGGGGAATACTCCTGTCCGCCTGGATCATCAAAAAACCGTTAATGGCCTTTCCCTGTTCATACAGTCGGTCTAACATGTGCAGGCTGGAATTCCAACGGGTGGAAACATCGCATATCAGAGTGTGTTGGGGGAGGCCGTTCTGCCACTGCAACTCGAGGAGGGTGTTCCTGGCTTTGTAGGAATGGATGAAGTGCATGCACAGTTTCCTGGCCATTTTCAGAATCTTCTTAAGATCGGTGGAAGACTTAAGGAACCTTTTCACAACCAGATTGAACACGTACGCCATGAAGGGCGCATGGAACATCCCTCCTCGGTGCAGCGCGGACACCATGTTCCTCCCATTGTCTGTTACCATGGTTCCGATTTGCAGTTGGCGCGGAGAAAGCCACACATCGATTTCTTGCTGCATGACGCGGAGCAGTTCCTCCCCTGTGTGACTTCGTTCGCCGAGGCAAGCCAGGTGTAGAACTGCGTGACACCGCTGTGCCCTACACATGTGGTATGATGGAGCAGTACTTGTGGAGGCTGAGATGGTGGTGGTGGTGGAGGAGGAGGCGGACATTGGCGCAGGAGCTGCAGTTTGACAACATAGAGGAAAAAGCGGCGTCTCCTGTCCAAGTTTTTGGTGTGCCTGGGCAGGGAAGCACATTCACCCAGTGGGCCGTTAAGGGACATGTACTGGCCCTGACCGTAGTTTAACAGCTCCAGACAACCGCGCTGCCGTGCACCTTGGTAACAAACCGATAAGCTCAAGGTCTGGCCACCTTCTGTTCTACATATTTATGAAGTGCTGGTACTACCTTTTTGGAAAAGAAATTACGGCTTGGAACACTCCATCTCGGCTCGGCACAAGCCATTAGTTCTCTGAACGGTGCAGAGTCCACCATTTGGAAAGGGAGGGACTGCAGTACCAACAACTTGGACAGGAGCACGGTCAGCTGCTGCAACTTAGGATGGTTGGACGCATACTGTTGTCTCTTTGCAATCACCTCGCTGAACGATTGCTGTCGCCATGAGTAGCGAGGAGCAGGAGCATCTGGACCGGGAGATGATGCAAAGAGAAACAGCTCCCTTCTGCAGAGGTGGTGGAGCCTTGACTGGCTGCAATGGCATGCGTGCCACTGGGCGCTGCTGCTGCTGTTGCTGTGGCGGCAGGATGGACCACCACATCTGAGCCACATTTCTCCCATTTTTTCTGTATTTTACGGTACACAAAAAGAGAAACTTGTAATTAACCTTCGGTTATGAATTATGCTACAGGAAAAATGCCTTTTTTGGCGGTAAAAAAGATGGTTTCTTTTAGTGACCACAACAGCAAAACAACGCTTAATTAACCCCTGGATGTAAATTGCGCAAAAGAATTGAGCAACCAAAAACTACCAGCTTTGTAGTGTGTTACAATGCCGTGTATTTTACGGTACACAAAAAGAGAAAAATTTGTAATTAACCTGTTATGAATTATGCTACAGGAAAAATGTCTTTTTTGGCGGTGAAAAAGAAAGTTTCTTTTAGTGACCACAACAGCAGAACAACGCTTAATTAACCCCTGATGTAAACTGCGCAAAAGAATTGAGCAACCAAAATGAAGTGGTATTTGGGTTGTAAAAATGATGTTTCTTTAAATGAATACAACAGGAACAGTCTTAGATAACCCATGGATATTCAATGTGCTGTGAGCAGAAAGCATTAAAATGTATATGCACCTGCATTGGACGCACACTGGACTTAAGTTCCAATACCCCACAAAAACAGAATTAGAACGTTAAGAGAAGCAGTCTCTTTGAGACAAGCTGGAACCCCCCCAAAAATCGCTGTATAAAAATGAGTTCTTTAGGAAGAGATATCATAAGCAGCCGCGGCAGCACCTTCCCTAATCAGTACAGTGAGAGCGGTATGAGCTCCCAGCGTCGCGCCCGGACTTATATAGTGCGGTGACGTCACAGAATCCCGCCGTTCTCTGATTGGCTTCATCTCTGCATATGTCATGTAGGCTATGTGTCACGTTGTTGTATAAGTGCCAAAAAGGATTTTATTAAAGAAAACAAAAACATACAACACAAAAATAATAACAAAAGGTGGATCCTTGGGAACGTGGAAAAAAACGAAAACACAGAGTCCAGGAACAAAGCAGAAACAAATAAATCCAAACCTTTACCAGGCAGGACACAGACTGTCCAGAGGATTGTCTAGGAAAAACTCAGAGGAGCAAAAACAGAAAGGACTTGTCCAGGAAACCAGCATGTCAGGAAAATCTCAGGCCCAGCCTAGAGCCAGAGGCTGGGCTAAATAGCTGGGCCTGATTGCAGACATAATGCACCTGGAGAGTGCACAAAGGCAGCTATTAACCATTGCTGTGCTGGAAGGCATAGCCTTTAACAAAACAGTCCCAGGATCAAATGCCAGGCAGATCATGACAGTACCCCCCCTTTTATGAGGGGCCTCCGGACACTCAACGTGCCCTATGGAATCAGAGTCACCGCCAGACGTGGTGCTGCTGGGCACAGGGGGGCTCCTCGCCGCCAGACGTGGCGCTGCTGGGCACGGGGGGCTCCTCGCCGGCAGACGTGGCGCTGCTGGGCACGGGCTCGCCGCCAGACGTGACGCTGCTCGGCACTGGATCGCCGCCAGACGTGACGCTGCTCGGCACTGGATCGCCGCCAGACGTGACGCTGCTCGGCACTGGATCGCCGCCAGACGTGACGCTGCTCGGCACTGGATCGCCGCCAGACGTGACGCTGCTCGGCACTGGATCGCCGCCAGACGTGACGCTGCTCGGCACTAGGATCGCCGCCAGACGTGACGCTGCTGGCACTGGTCCCGCCAGACGTGGCGCTGCTGGCACTGGATCCCCGCCAGACGTGACGCTGCTGGCACGGGTCCTCGCCAGACGTGGCGCTGCTGGGCACGGGCTCCTCGCCAGACATGGCGCTGCTGGGCACGGGCTCCTCGCCAGACGTGGCGCTGCTGGGCACGGGCTCCTCGCCAGACGTGGCGCTGCTGGGCACGGGCTCCTCGCCAGACGTGGCGCTGCTGGGCACGGGCTCCTCGCCAGACGTGGCGCTGGTGCGCACGGGCTCCTCGCCAGACGTGGCGCTGCTGGGCACGGGCTCCTCGCCAGACGTGGCGCTGCTGGGCACGGGCTCTTCGCCAGACGTGGCGCTGCTGGGCACGGGCTCCTCGCCAGATGTGGCAGCAGGCACCGGACAGGCAGAAAAAATTTTGGGGTCAGCCATCCTAAATGCCTCAGCTGGTGCCCTAAAACATTCAGCAAGTTTTAAAAAATCCACAGCCAAAATTTGGACAGCCCTTGTTTCCCGAGGATCCATTATTATAGGCCTGAGATTATGTCACGTTGTTATATAGGTGCCAAAAAGGATTTTATTAAAGAAAACAAAAACATACAACAACACAAAAATAATAACAAAAGGTGGATCCTTGGGAACGTGGAAAAAACGAAAATCCAGAGTCCAGGAACAAAGCAGAAACAAATAAATCCAAACCTTTACCAGGCAGGACACAGACTGTCCAGAGGAATGTCCAGGAAAAACTCAGCGGAGCAAAAACAGAAAGGACTTGTCCAGACAACCAGCATGTCAGGAAAATCTCAGGCCCAGCCTAGAGCCAGAGGCTGGGCTAAATAGATGGGCCTGATTGCAGAAGTACTGCACCTGGAAAGTGCACAAAGGCAGCTATTAACCATTGCTGTGCTGGAAGGCATAGCCTTTAACAAAACAGTCCCAGGATAAAATGCCAGGCAGATCATGACAGTACCCCCCCTTTTATGAGGGGCCTCCGGACCCTCAACGTGCCCTATGGATTCAGGGTCACCGCCAGTCGTGGCGCTGCTGGGCATGGGGTCCTCACCGCCAGAAGTGGTGCTGCTCGGCACGGGGACCTTGCCGCCAGACGTGGCGCTGCTCGGCACGGGGTCCTCGCCGCCAGATGTGGCGCTGCTCGGCACGGGGTCCTCGCCGCCAGACGTGGCGCTGCTCGGCACGGTGTCCTCGCCGCCAGGCAGATCATGACATTATGCCCTTCTTCCGCCCAGAGTTCTTTGCCCCATGTAACGCCATGTGCTCGCAGCCATTTTATCAATCAAAAGCACACTTTGTTCACGCGAAGGACCCCAAACTTCGACTTTGTTCAGAACCGAAGTTTTCCTGAAATTCTAAACGAATTCCACTTCGTTAGAATCAATTCTCTCATCTCTAGCTACGACCCTGCTTGCAAGCTGTCCTCATCTTTTCAGTTAGCCATTGAAAGGAATTAAGTATTTTAGCCTCTCAATTTTTTCCTGTCATTCTAAAGGCATGTTCACACGGTTTAAAATGGGCCATATTTCGGTCCGTAATTACGTGCCGGAGTGCGCCAATTACGGGCCGAAAACGGCCCATTCATTACGGTAATTCACAGTTCTCATAGAGAACAGGGAGTACGTCTCCTCTCCCCGCCCGGCGAAGCGCCGGCGGGGGAGAAAATTTGACATGTCACTTTCCTAGCGGCGTAATGGCCGCTAGAAAGTGATTGTCTATGGGCCGGCGAAGTCCCGGCCCCCCTCTCACTTCCTCCCGCCGCCCCGCCCGCTTTTCCGTTTGCCCGCAATTAAGCCATGTGAAACATAGCCTTAGAGTCAAATTTTTCTTCACTAAGTTTTTCCCACCTATCCACGTATGTTATGGATGGTAATTCCAGCTTCTCTTCACCTGTATAGGTATAAAAATTAACCCGAACATCTTCTCTCATTGACTTTATTGAGGTTCGAATTTGAATCGAACTTCGAACCGATTGCCTCTAAGTTTAACGTTCGATTTAAACTCAAACGTTTTAGGGTTCGCTCATCACAGTTGTAGTGATCAGCATTAGCTTTAGTCAGCCATTACAGCACTAGCTGGGCTGTATGTTATAGCCAGATCCCACTCCAGATGACACAGACTCAGATGCTAATCTTGTGCCATCCATTGAACATAACTGCTTGGCCGGTTTATCTGACCTTTAAACTAGATGAACAGTTATTTTCATTTTAGGGAAGGTTTAAGGTTGGTGTTACACACAGAATTGTTGGCTGAAACGCCAGATTTTACAACTTTTCTCAGTTTGATGTGTTTTTTGGTTAGTGGCATTTTTTTTTACAAATGCAGCATGATGTAGGCATGAGTTGCTTTTTCTTTCTGGTAGCTTGTAGCGTGTTTCTTCCATAGACATGGCTATATTTTCCACTAGGTACTGGATCTCCAGTGTCAAGGGTAGCACCATGAAGGATGTGGTGCCAGCTGACAGGGAAGAATATAAAAAATAAAATCTCTTTTTCATGCCATCCCTGTCTCTCTGGAAATGTTAGTAAAATTTTTCTGGACTGGGGGCCTCATAACAGTTTGTTTTCTCAACCACCCCAGATTTTATTTTTCCTTTCTCCCTCCCTTTTCTCCTTGTAAAATTCTGTCCCTCCTTCATTCCATCTTTTTCCCCAACCTCTTTTCCACAATCTTTAGCCCTGTACCGAATTTTGACATGCAAAATGAACTACCTGTAGGTCATGCTCATTGTGTGGGTTTAAAAGTTGAGCCTGTATAACCAGCACATGGATTCAGTTCTACATTATAGCTGGTCACCTGCTGTAAGGGTACGTTCACACGGCGTGTGAATATACGTTTTTAGATATGTGTTTGGATCCATATGTCGGACTCTAAATGGACCCAAACATGCATCTAATAATGTGCAATGTGATTTATATTGCTTTTACTTTTAAACACTCATTGGCATTCACACGAGTGCTTGCTGATGTGTGTCTTACTGACTCTTTCGGATCCATCTTATGGATCCGTTCCAAGAATTGACATGTCAATTCTTGATCCTGTAAGGGTGGTGGGGGGCCATTCCTTTTAGGTTCTTTTGAATTGCGGGGAGAGACGATGTGGGACTCTGTGTACCGGCATACAAATAAAGACAAAGGACACTTGCTGACCGGGAGAACTGTGGCTTTACTTTCCTTGTCTTCCAACAACGATGAATGCAGAACACTCTTGTCGCTCACATAGAGAATCATGCAGCTCTTGCAGCTTCACTCACACGCCCAGCAGCACCCGAAGGGGCTAACCTCCAAGTCTACCTCACTGCTGTTTTTAACCCGACTTGCATAAGTGGCTTCTTCCACTCCGTCCAGGTTGGCTACTCCTGCTGCTGCCTTTGAGGACCCTTGTGGCCCCTTCTCCTCTACGCTGCGGCCGGAAGACAGGTTTTGGCCCCGGCTACATCCCGGCTTGCTTGCTGACAAACACTGTAACTATTTACAAGTTTCTCCAAGGCTTCCTAGCTCTCTCCTTTCCTTTCCACGAAAATCTGCCGCCCCGCATTCCAGCCGGAATGGGGTATCCTGCTTCTATCTGCCTCCTCAGTGCAGACTCCAGCAGAATCTCCAACAGACTGACTCTAAAACTACATTTCTCCCTAGATAAATTTGAATCCCCCGCAACTGGCAACTAGCCCCCCTTCTGCTCCACAGAGACTCAGCTCCCTATTGGCTGGAAGGGTATGACACCACTGTTACCGGGCAGACTAAAACTGTGAACAACTTCTATGTTAATCTATAGCCACTAAAACTAACAATCCTATTACTGCTATACCTAAGACTCTATAATACACTCACACTGCTTTCCTAAATAAGGATAACTAAGGCTTTTACACACCTCACAATCCAAAAGACGAAGCAGGAGCCCTATTTAAAACTATAGGGTGCGATCCTGCTGTATCCAAGACGCATCCAAACATGCAGCTGTGTGTTGGATATGTGTTGGATCCGTTTAGGATCCGATCGCCGCTTTTTGGATGCGATTTTCGGATCCAAAACGGATGTCAGAATTGCAATTTTGGTTCATCCTGCTGCACATAAAATGGAATGAAAAGCAATCAAAAAGTCATGTGATACCCAAAGTAGTACCAGGGAAAACACCAGTTCATCCCGCAAAAAAAAAAACAAAAAAAAAACTTACACATCTTCATCAACAGAAAAATTAAAAAAAGTGTTAGTCATCAGAATATACCAATACATAAACATTGTTTTACACAATAAAAAGTTTTTTTTTTTTTTAAATGCTAAAACATGAAGAACTGTATAAACTGGGTGTTGTGTTAATGGTATCAACCCACAGAGAGTTTTTATTGTGTAAAAACAGCAAAACATAATATAAATTTGGCATCTCAGCTGTTGTTTTAACCTACTAAGTAAAGTTAACATGGGATTTATACCTCATGGTGAGCATTTTAACAACAAGTAAATAAATAAATACTACCAGGATTTTTGTATTTTGCTTATCCCGCATCCCAAAATCCTAAATGAAAAGTGATCAAGGTGAACCCAATATGCCCTCCCATACACCCAAATTTAAGGCATTGCCATACTTTGGGGTACTGTTTCTCTAAGATTCCTTGTGAAAATTAAAAATATTCAGCTAAAACTGCATATTATTGGATAAAATGTAATTTTTTGTTTTCATGGCACAACACTAAAAAGAATATGTGAATCACCTGTTAGCTCAATATATTCACTACACCCTTGTAGTGAATACACCCAATGTATTCATTGATGGGTGCAGTTTTCAAAATGAGGTCTTTTTTATCTATGTTTAAAGGGGTTTTGCTACAATCTAATGTTGACATGGAATCCTCCAAAATGAATATTTAATCACTTTTCTAAATATGTGCTTAAAAAAATATAGCCTGTCACAGCTGCAGCCTTACAAACTTTTCATGTGTTTACTGCTTGTTGACAGTATCTCTAGCTAGCACTTGTGCTGTTTCCACTTCTTATCTGAAGGTAGGGCATGGGAACAAGCTTTGAAAGGAGCTGGAGAGCAGAGCAGTGCTACTGGACATGTGCACTAGCTTTGCTTCTCTCAGTCACACCCCCACCACTACTCAGTCTCCTCACATTACAAGGCATTATGGGAAAGGGGCTGAGAAGCCCACAGCGCCCTCTGTTGGTTGTAAAAAATCCTCAATTTGCTTTTGACCCACCGAGTCTTGAGAAAGCAAAAAGGATTTTTAGCCAAGCCAGTATCTCTCATCTACAGACAACGCTGTGTTCGGGATTTTTGTCCCTCTTCAGTGCAGAGTAGAGAAGATACTGGCTGGCAGTGTGGGAGGCATCGGGTAGCTCAGGAAGGGAAGATCTCTCCTTAGGGAGAGCACCGAACGAACGGCTTGTAGAGTTTTTGTTTTGCCTTTTCGCCCTCTACTTAGCATCTGCATATCACAAGGCATTACAGTGAGTCTCTGAGATTCCTACACGGTTTTTCATGTGTATGAGTGCCAGAGAATCACTATAATGTAATTATATAAGTAAACATGCAGTCAGCTCCCTGCTTGATCCAACTTATCTATTCTCCTGAGTAGATGAGAAGGAGAAAACAAAACATATATAGCTTGTGCACAATACAGAGTTCTCCTCTGTGGTTTAGCCAAACACCATGTTTGCTCAGCTAGACCTCAGAGTTTCTCACATTACAAAGGCTGACTGCCTAATTAGTATCAGCTTCGGGAGCGTGCATGGGAGGTGGTGCGATGACATCATGGAGGAGGCACTTGTTGATTTTTTTTAAACACAGGAACACAACACCCCTTTTTGCAAGATTGAACAGGACAGTGGCAGCCTGTTAACTTTACCCCCTTAACGTCTCAGAAAACCTAAAATGGTGCCTAAAAATGTCCTTACAAAAATGAGATCCCAAGATCTAGTAGTTGTTCCTCCTATTTTGAGGCTTGTGGTTGAGTCAAATATGGGAAATTTCTAAAAATGGCAGCATCAGGTGAATTAATGTTCAGTTGCATTTTCATGTTAACATTTATTGTGTACCAATACAAAAATAGATGAAAATAAAAAATCTACTGAAAATGGAATTTTTCAAATTTCACCTTCCTTGTTATTATTATTTTATTACTTATTTTAAAGTGCCACTTATTTCAAGGTGTTGTACATTCGAGAGGGGTTACATATATAAAATTTGTCAAAATACAATGGCAAAAATCTACGACTAACAACTGGTACAGAAGGAAAAGGACCCTGCCCGTGAAGGCCTATAATCTAAAAAGAAGGAGAAATGAGACAGGAGGTGAGGGGCATACATGTTTTTGGGGTGATGTAGGGACAGCAGGGTTGCATGCTCTTCTGAAGAGATGGGTTTTCAAGTTGGTTTTGAAACTAGTGAGGGTGATGGAGATTCTGATGTGTTTTGTATTGAGCTGACATGGGGAGAGCAGAGAAGAAGGTCTTGTGATGAGTGGAGATTCCGTGAGGGGAGAAATCTAGAGACTAAGGCAACAATGTTTGGAAGGGAGGGGTTATGGAGAGCCTTTTAGGTCATGGTTAGTAACTTGAAATGAATTCTCTGGGCAATGGGTAGCCAGTGAAGAAACTGGCAGATGGGAGAGGTGGATAAGACAGGTAGCAGAGTTGAGGATGGTTTAAAGGGGAGCAAGAGTGCAAGAGAAGGATGTTGCAGTAGTCTAGGCAGAGATAACAAAGGCATGGACTAGCTTTTTTGTAGTATTGAAGTTAAGGAATGAGCAGATTCGAGAAATATTTTTCTGGGGTGGAGGTGGCAGGCTGATGTAAGGGTTTGGATGTGTGGTCTGAAAGATAGGGGGGGAGTAAAAGATTATCCCAAGGCAGCAGACTCATTGCACTGGTGAAATTGTAGAGCTATTGACTTTAATATATAGATCAAGTAGTGGTAGGAGTGATAGGGCAGGAGGAGGAGGTGGTACGAGAGTGAGAGGTGCTGAACATCCAGTCAGCAAAGTACAGTGGGGAAATGGCCCCATTCATTCTTTCATGTACACAGGTCAGTCGTCCTGGTCCCTTTTCAGAGAAATAGCCCCAAAGCATTATTTTTCTACCCCCATGCTTCACAGTAGGTATGGTGTTCTTTGGATGCAACTCAGCATTTTCTCTCCACCAAACATGACGAGTTGTGTTTCTACCAAACAGTTCTACTTTGGTTTCAGCTGACCATATGACATTCTCCCAATACTCTTCTGGATCATCCAAATGCTCTCTAGCAAACTTCAGATGGGCCCGGACATGTACTGGCTTAAGTAGGGGGACACATCTGGCACTGCAGGATCTGAGTCCCTGGCTGTGTAGTGTGTTACTGATAGTAGCCTTTGTTGCATTGGTCCCAGCTCTCTGCAGGTCATTCACTAGGTCTCCCGTGTGGTTCTGGAATTTTTGCTCACCGTTCTTTTGATAATTTTGACCCCACGGGGTGAGATCTTGCGTGGAGCCCCAGATCGAGGGAGATTATCAGTGGTCTTGTATGTCTTCCATTTTCTAATTATTGCTCCCACAGTTGATTTCTTCACACCAAGCTGCTTGCCTATTGCAGATTCAGTCTTCCCAGCCTGGTATAGGGCTACAATTTTGTTTCTGGTGTCTTTCGACAGCTCTTTAGTCTTCACCATAGTGGAGTTTGGAGTGTGACTGAGGTTGTGGACAGATGTCTTTTATGCTGATAACAAGTTCAAACAGGTGTCATTACTACAGTTAATGAGTGGAGGACAGAGAAGCCTCTTAAAGAAGAAGTTTCAGCCTGTGAGAGCCAGAAATCTTGCTTGTTTGTAGGTGACCAAATACTTATTTTCCACCATAATCTGCAAATAAATTCTTTACAAATCAGACAATGTGATTTCCTGGATTTGTTTTCTCATTTTCTCTCATAGTTGAGGTCTACCTATGATGTCAGCTACAGGCGTCTCTAATCTTTTTAAGTGGGAGAACTTGCACAATTGGTGGCTGACTAAATACTTTTTTCCCCATTGTATGAGAAGAACCAGGAAAGGGCTGAATCTATAATGCCGAGAGATGAGAGGATGTGTAGCAGGAGAGAGTGGTCGACAAAGTAAAAGGCAGAGGACAAGTCTAAGAGGAGAAGCAGAGAGAAGTGGTGTGAGACTTTAGCAATTAATTGGTCATTGGTAAGGACAGTTTTGGTAGAGTTATGGGATCAGAAACCAGATTGCAGTGGGCCAAGAAAAGAGTTGGATGAGAGATGAGAGGACATGATGCTCAAGGAGTTTTGAGACAAATGAGTGAGATGGGGCGATAGTTGGACAGAGAGGAGGGGTCAAGAGATGGATACTTAAAGATGGTTGTGGTGGTAGCGTGCTTAAAGGAGAAAGGGAAGATGCCAGAGATTAACGATAGGTTGAAAAGATGGGAGAGAGTTAGGATAATAACAGCACTAAGGTTTGGGAAGAGGTGGGGTGGCATTGGGTCAAGGATACAGGTTGTGAGATTGGATTTGGAAAGTAGAGAGGAAAGCTTGTCATGAGTAACAGTGGAGAAGCAGGTTAAGGGAGGAGAGCATTGTGCAGGTCTAAAGTAGAGCAGTGGGGACTGTGGGGTGAAGCATTCTCTGATGAGGTAGATCTTAAGAAGTGAGTGGCAAAATCAACTCCTGAGAGGAAAGATGTAGGATGTCGGGCTGAGAAATAGAGTAGAGATTTGAAGGTGTTGAATAGTTGTCTAGTTGAATAGTTGAATTGTGAGACAGAGAGGATATGACAGTGGTGAAGTAATCCTGTTTGGCAGAGTGCAAACTTGAACTTTAAGTTTGATTGTTAGTATGTGGCAAGGTCGTCAGTGGAGTGGGTTTCCTTTCAGTTTTGTTCAGCAACTCTGAAAGCTTAAATGATCTTTTTAATCACATCAGTGTACCAGATTGTTTATTAATTTGGCTGTTCTGTTGTACGTGAGAGCGGCGGTGATTGTGTTGTTGTATGAAGCAGTGGCTGCATCTGTGTCATCAAAAGGGGATATAGTAGAGAGAGGTGCAAGAGAGTCAGAAAGAGTGCAAGAGTTTAATTACTATAAAACAACTATAGTGTTAACAAAATTTCTAAATGTTGTGTTGAATACTTTAAGGGATAAAGTTTTCAAAATGGAGTAACTGATGGGGGTGTGTAACATAAAAGTAATTCAAAGTTATGTATTTTGCCAATGATGTATGTTAGAGAAGTCCCTAATAAGTGTGAGCAGCATCACTGTACAAGCGTGCAGAAGATAGTGAACTCGCTATATTCAATCCCTTTTCCAATGCATGTGGAGATCCAGTGAGGAAGATGCAATGTATGTGTTTCATGTAGTTTATTGACTGTGCCTTGAGAAATCACACTGCGAATGACATATAAGCGGTCAAAACGAATTTTCCTCAGCTCTGTGTGACATGTCTGGACAAGATGGAGATAAAGCAACAATGTGATAGGACGTGACCTCACAGAACAGGAGGAGTAACAGAAAGCAAGTACATATGGGAATTACATCATCAATATTTAAACATAACCATATACAAACAGTGGTCACAGGGTGACAGCAAACACATCAAACATAGCATACGATCTATTAAATTAATGGGTCCCATAGCTGGGACAACACACTCCCCATCTGAATTGCATAGTATTTCACTATTTTTTACTGACGTTATGAAGTAATGTCCATCTGGCGTTCCAATGACGATTCTGGAACCTTCAAGGCAAAAGGAAAATAAAAAGAGCAAACAAAATAATAACTGAAATGGATGAAAATGAAAGCTACAATGGCGAATATGCCTAGTCCATATTGTAGGAAACTGTTCTTGGGACAGTCCAGTGATTAGATGACTAATTCAAATGAAAGGACTTTGAATGTTCCTTCTGGCATAACTGCAGATTAGGCTTCAAGAAGTAGATCAAGACATTCTCAAATAAAGAACTGCCCCTCTTATAGCACCCTCGGGGAAATTTCTGCTTTGGTGCTTACCCCGTTTTTGGTAATATCCTATCAGCAGGGCAGTAACATGGTGATTGCCAGGATGATTCTTTTCTGACTTGGCCCTTGTGATGGTACATACAAGCTTAAGCTATTTATAGAAGCCTTCAAAGCTATGACAGCCCAAGTCAGACCTCTCTTTGGACTTGATGACAAGGGTATTTACTTCAGGACGAATCTCTGAATTGTTTCCAGGATTTTGGAGACTGAAGACTCGTGTTGAGCGATTACGTTGGCTATCGACATCGATCGATAGTCGGCCACCATCGATAAGGTTTTCGATAGTCGATCATCTCCGATGACCATTAAAGTCTATGGGAGAGCAACAACACCTTCATTCTTACACCCAAACAGGGCTGGAGAAGCTGGAATTAACAGCCACAACAGTCAAATGGATACGTGCTACATCTTAGGCAACACACTTAGGCTATAAAAGCCACAGAAAAAAAGTCACACACCATTCACTATCCCTGTCTTGTACCACAGCATGACCCTTAAACCTGCATCACCCACAAATTAAAAAGTGCCAGAAGGCAGTATGAAAATGAACCATCATTTTACTTGAACTGGACATTGAATATCCCTGTCCTGGAACGCAGCATGAGCCCCAAACCTGCATGACCCCCACATTTAAAAAGTGCCGGAAAAAGGAGTCTTTCAACCACCATTTTAGTTTCACTGGACATTAACTTTACCTGTCCTGGGCCACAGCATGGCCCCAAACTGCATAACCCCCAGATTTAAAGTGCCGAAAAAGGGCTTTCAACCAATTTGTTTCATGGACATTGACTATCTGTCCTGGGCCAAGCATGACCCCAAACTGCATAACCCCCAGATTTAAAAAGTGCCGGAAAAAGGAGTCTTTCAACCACCATTTTAGTTTCACTGGACATTGACTATACCTGTCCTGGGCCACAGCATGAGCCCCAAACCTGCATAACCCCCAGATTTAAAAAGTGCCGGAAAAAGGAGTCTTTCAACCACCATTTTAGTTTCACTGGACATTGACTATACCTGTCCTGGGCCACAGCATGAGCCCCAAACCTGCATGACCCCACATTTAAAAAGTGCCGGAAAAAGGAGTCTTTCAACGTCCTTTTTAGTTTCACTGGACATGGACTATACCTGTCCTGGGCCACAGCATGACCCAGGGCCGGAGTTACAGTGGGTGCGGTGAGAGCCCAGGCTGGCGTCCGTCATCTATTAAACACGCAGGTTAAGATGCCTGATGACGCAGCAACGAAAACTGTCGTGCTGAAGCAGAGTGCGGAAGCGGAAGTGTGAGAACTCCAGCCTTCCTCAGTACACAGTCAATACCTGGGTAGCGCTTGCCCCTCCGTATGAGTGTGGACCAATTGAGCTTCACTTGGAAATACTGGTGGTTAACGCTCCTGTTACACCCAGGTGCCCTTTATCTTGGCATTCTTTTTTCTCATTTTACTCAACGTGCTGGAGGAAATGGTCTCTGTACTTTGTTCTCTGTCCGTGCTCCATACTCCATGTCCTCTGAATAACCTACATCTGGTCAAGTTTTCCTGTACCTCCCTTGTACAATTCAGAGGAATTTTTTAACAGCTATTTTGTACATGCAAGTTTTTTTAGTACTTTAATTCTAGAAAACACATTTTTAAAATCGGATGGAATCCCACCATGTCTTTGTTTCTCTTTTTTAATTGTATTAAATGGGTTGTCTCAATAAAGGGATTGATAGCTATGTTAAAGATCTTGCAAAAACAAGTCATTTTGCAATATGTGTCCATTAACAGTGTCCTACCTATTCCTGTTTCTGACAGCACCATCACCCTTGAGCCACTCTTGACCATTGTGAAGAAAAAATGTCTGTTAGAAACAACATTTTTTAGAATAGGACCTGTAGTATAGCTGCATGTCACAGCAAAATGCTCCCAAAAATTCAAAACATGACCCATGAGCCACTTTTGACAATTGTGAAGAACAAATGTCTATTAGAAACAACATTTTTTAGAATAGGACCTGTAGTATTGCTGCATTTCAAAGCAGCATGACCCAAAAAATTATAAATATGACTTCTCAGCCACTGTTAAAAATTGTGAAGGAGAAATGCCACTTAGAAGCCACATTTCTGTTCCAAAGGACCATGATTATTGCTGTATCTCACAGCAACATGACCCAAAAAATTATAAATATGACTTCTCAGCCACTGTTAAAAATTGTGAAGGAGAAATGCCACTTAGAAGCCACATTTCTGTTCCAAAGGACCATGATTATAGCTTTATCTCACAGCAACATGACCCCAAAAAAATTTATAAAAATGAACTTCTCAGCCACTGTTTAAAAATTGTGAAGGAGAAATGCCACTTAGAAGCACCATTTCTGTTCCAAAGGACCATTATAATTGCTGTATTTCAAAGCAACATGACCCAAAAAATTATAAATATGACTTCTCAGCCACTGTTAAAAATTGTGAGGCAACATGACCCAAAACCATTGACAATGGGAAAAATTCTAAAGATGAAGTGAGTAAATGGAATATTGGTTTTGTCATGAAACCTTGGTGTCTTTTAGTCTCCTCACAGCATAACCAGCAAAATGAACTGTTGGGAATTGAGAATAAAAATTGCAGTAAGAAATTATCATTTTAAAAATAAGTTTTTCAAAAGGACCATTTCTGTTTGGAGAGGAATGTGAAGTAGACCAGCAAATAATCGGTGACTTCGGCAATTGGTGCCACAACATCATCAGAGATCCATGCCTGATTAATCTTGATGAAAGTCAAACGATCCACATAATATGTGGGAAAGTCGGATGCGTTTGTCTGTAATGAACTCCTCCAGCTGTGCTGAAGGTCCGCTCAGATATGACGCTGCAGCTGTGGGCAGTGACAACACCTCTATGGCGTGGCGAGCGAGCTCGGGCCATTCGTCCATTTTGGATACCAGAAGTCTATTGGGTCCGGAACACATCCAAAAACATCGGTGTTGAGACGCAGATAGTCGTGCACCATGATCTTATGCTGGTCTCTGTGTGTTGGATGTGTGCCCTGCATTGCATGCGTTGGTGAGGTGGTAAATAAATTTTGCCAGAGGTCACCCATTAGGCTTTTGCCACCTTGCCTGCTGCTGCTGCCGTTACGGCTGCTTGGCGCTCTACTGCTGTCACGTCGCTTATGTTGTTCCACCGTGACATTTGAGGAACGTGAAGCAGACGCAACAGATGTCTCCAGTCGATCAATCAGCAAGGTCTCCATTTCCTGCATTTTACTCTCTATTTGGGTGGGTGGAAGGAAAGTGCTGAGTTTTGTTTTGTACCGTGGATCCAGGAGGGTGGCCAACCCAGTAACTGTTGTTCATTTTGATGGCCTTAATGCGAGGATCATGTTGGAGGAAATGGAGCATCCAAGCACTCATGTGAGAGATGGAGCCTTGATTTCCCAAGCCTCTGGGTTGAGGGGCACTAGCAAACTCATCTTCCTCATCTGCCTCAAATTCACGCCAACCTCTTTCCAAGGCTTGGACGTCGGTGTTAGGAATACCTCTCCTCCTACCTCCCTCCTCAACTCCGCTTCCTCCCGGCACAGCTTCAACACAGCCCTGACTTGCTCAGATGATGCACCCTGAGAGCTGAGGTGCCGCCTTGCACTAGCTCTGGACCCTGAACCACTGCCTAATGAAGACCGATAAAATTGAGAAACTGTCGGGCCTTGTGGATTTGACGGAGAGAAAGGCTCCGTGTCTGCATCTGTGTCCGTCTCCTCCTCCGTCGCTGGCGGGACCTGATGTTTCAGAGTGTCCAACGATCGTTCCCGAAATAAGATCCCCACAATGCTCATGCTGACATCGTCCGCACTGACCATTTTGGTGGCTTCTTCGAAACTGGCAAGGATGGTGCAGAGCTCTTTCACCTGCCTCCACTCTCGGTGGCTCAACACCCCGAGGTCCGCACCGCTGCTTGTCAGGCCTTGTGTCACTTCGTACTGCGTAATGGCATTGCGCTGCTCCCACAATCGCTGGAGCATGTGGAGGGTGGAATTCCAGCGTGTTGCCACGTCAACAATGAGACGGTTGACGGGGAGGCCGAGCTGACGCTGCAACGCAGCCAGGTGGGACGAAGCAGGGTGCGAACGGCGGAAGTGCGAACTCAGACCTCGAGCATTCTTCGGCAGGCAGTCCAGACCCGGGTAGCTCTTTAGAGAATTTCTGGATGACGATGTTCATGACATGTGCCAGGCAAGGGATGTGCTCCAGCCTACCGATCTTAAGGGCGGCCAGCAGATTTCGCCCGTTATCGCACACACCACCTTGCCTGGCACAAGGTTCTTGTCACCCAGCCAGCGCTCGGTCTCATTGCAGAGAGCCGTCCACAGCTCCTGAACTGTGTGTTGACGGTCTCCAAGGCAGATTAATTTCAACACGGCCTGGTGTCTCTGGGCACGTGATTCCACCAGAGGACCTTGGGGGAAAGAACCCTGCACCATCCCTGCGGTTTTGAAGAGCGTGCGCCGAGCCTGAGAGCCATCGTCACCCCCAGAGACATCCACCCAGCTCACCCAGTGAGCTGTCACAGAGATATAGCGGCCTTGGCCGTGCTTACTAGTCCATGTGTCGGTGGTGAGATGGACTTTTCCGGACACAGATGCAGACAACGCGCTTGAAATTTTAGATTACACGTGGCTGGCCAGGGAAGGGACGGCTTATTCTGGCAAAGAAATGCCTGCTCTGCATCTGTGTATTGGGGGCAGACGGGGCCATGACGTGGCGGAACCCAACTGTGTCCACCAGCGGAAAGGCAACATTTCCAAGGCCAAAAGCCTGGCAATGCCGACATTCAGGCTTTTGGCTTTGGGATGGTTTGGGTTAAAAGTGTTTCTTCTGCTCCCAAACCTGGAAGACAGAAGGCTGGCTGCTAGACTGGCCGCTGTACGGCGTGCAGGTCATCAAACTGGCGGGAGGAGAAGGGGTAGGATGGGTCTCTGGTGGTGCTGGTGGTACTCGGGCGACGGTGGAGGCTGAAGCGGAGGCTGATCCCTGATCATGACTCTGAGAGACATGGGCAGCTGAGTAACGCTTGGTGGTGGCGGAGGAGGAGGAGGCGGAGACAGAGGGTGTGACAGTGGTTGGAGGCCCGGCGTCGGTCTGGCCTTTTTTGGCCAAGTGTTGCCTCCATTTCAACTCATGCATTCGCTGCATGTGACTAGACATGTTGGTGGTGGTTAACCACCTAAGGTTCTTGCCTCTACTTATGGTTTACGGCAAAGGCGGCATATGACATCGCTGGGTGAATCAGAGGCTTGCTCAAAGAAGGCCCAGGCTTGAGAGGTCCTGGACCTTTTTGACGGCGATAAGCGAGGAGCGGGGTTGGCGTGACCGGGCTGGCGGAATCATATCAGCGGACTTCTGGCGATCGCCCTCTCCCTTTTTAAGGCGGAACCGTACTGACACTACCCCCATCGTATTCCTCCTCGTCCAGTGATGAAGCACTCTCAAGCAAATTCTGCTGAAAAGACCACGTTGGATCCGCAATGTCGTCATCATCATCATCAACACAGGTGACTTCGTCGTCCTGACTTTCTGCATCCAGGAGCTGCAGGCTACAAGCAAGATGGGACTGCAAGGCGTTGCCGACCGCCCTGGATTTTTGCCGATTGGCCTGCTTCCTTCACCTCCTCTTATGGCATCTGTATCTGGGCTTCAGAGCAGAGTAAATCATCCTCTTGATCTTTTAACATGCCTTCTGACCCCATCCGCATTTTGTCATCAAAGAGGTCTTCAGACAATGGATTATCCACAGTGGTGGGTACACGAGTTGACATTTGGGCTGCTTCATGTTGGACGGATGCTGATGTATGCTGATAGGGGACATTTGTGGCCGTGACTGGGAGGACGAGGAGGTAAGACTGCTAGATGCAGGTTGCATTAACCACTGAAGGACAGACTGGCGACGATGTTCGTTACTTAGATTCACAGGGCCCTTGACCCAGCGATGACAGCCTGACGGTCCTGCAAACTGACGATCCGCTGGCATGCGTGTTGTCACCAGCACTGGAAGGAGCACCTTCTCCTCGTACCTCTACCTCCATGTCCTACCCCCCTCTTTGCTCGCTTACCACCTGCATTTCGCTCCATGTATCAGAAATATAAAAAATTTGAGACGGTATGGAATAGTTTTTGGAAAGTCTCTTATTAAAAGACGGCAAATCACAGCTATTCTCAAATCCCTCTAATCAAAACAAAATTGCTGGATTCAAATTTAAACTGCAAGGTGTCTATCAACAAATCTGGACTGGGCAAAAGTGCAAAAAACACGTATCTGTTATGTTTTCGTATAATACACGGAATTTTTTGCACCTTTCAATTCATCTGTGGTGACTAAAGAATTGCTGTTTTAAGATTTACGTGGAAGCTGCGTCAATGAAAAAAGCTGGGTGCGCAAAAGTCAAAAAACACGTATCTGTTATGTTTTCGTATAATACACGGTATTTTTTGCACCTTTCAATTCATCTGTGGTGACTATAGAATTGCTGTTTTAAGATTTACGTGGATGCTGCGTCAATGAACAAAGCTGGGTGCGCAAATGTCAAATGGAGCTTATCACCAACAGTTGCCTGCCAGCAGGATAAACGCCTGAAACAGAGCGGTCCCACTTTAACAAGCAGTCTTATAGGATCAAATGTTTTCATAAAAAATACTGTAGCCCCATCTAAACTAACTCTCATTTATCTTATAATTTTTCCAACCAATCCTGATGCGTTTCCTCCAATTTCTAGGGTTACTCAGGGGATCTGATAAGTTGACACAAATTCTTTCTGAGAGCAGAAGAAAAAAGAATTGCTTTCAGCAATAAAATATATCCGTTCTGCTCCAGTGGTCTACACAATCACCATCCGGAAAAAAGTTGGGCAATGGCACCTCCTGATGTGGAGGGGCGGATTAGGTGAATTTACCACTACCTTAAATAATGCATACAATCACGACATATGAATAAATGATATCACTAAAAGTTAGGCCTTATTGGTTAAATTTGAATGTATATTTTGATAAACCTATATCCGGTGTTAACTGCCCGCCATGGCACTACTTGCTGCGTTCACCATGGAGGTCCGCGCATGCGCACTTAATTCGGCGTTCCCCATTCCATGCCGCGCATGTAGGGAAGTCTATCCGGGAAATCCCGGATATACGTCATTCACTACTACCAGAATGATGTCCGCTGGTTAACTTCCACAGTCACCGGCAGCCTATTAGATCAGCTGCTTCTGGAAAGGGGCGCAACAACTACTATTGCTGTTTAAAGTGTTGTGCTGATCACCAATGAATTCTTAATGGGAGCATATATAATCATAATGCAGATCCCACATATATGGTCACCTTAATACTATAACCTAATAAAAATATTAACCCTCTCATATTGCATTGTTTTTATTGTCCTTTATGTGACCTGGCTGCTATAAATAGATAAATTATAACAAGACCAATAAATTGAAAGTTAGGCTCTAAATGAATAATGGGGGTACTATTGCAATAACATCTACAGGCGTCTCACTTAGGCTATAGTTGGCCCTTATGAGCAATCGCCCCTGTATTGCTAGAAATTGGTCCCTAAAAAAACTCTCGGAGGGTCCCAATATGTCAGTTCACTTGAAAATGAAATAACTGCAGACACAGAAAAAATTATAAGAAAGCGGAAGCCATCAAATCAGTATAGACAAACAAATCCCAATATCTATAGAAAGCAACCAAAATACATGGATTCATTAAGTCCCTGAGGTCTAACAGATTGCATTCTGTGGATCCATTGTGTTTCTTTACACAGTATCCTATTATTGAGGTCTCCCCCTGTAGGGGAAGGTCTTACAACCTCAATGATCATGAACTTCAACACCTTACTATCACCATTGTGAAACTCGTGGATATGCCGCACTAGAGGGGTATCTCGCTTGTGACGAATGTCTCCTAGATGTTCTCCTACCCTCTGTCTAAATGCTCTTTTGGTTTTCCCTATATAGTCCATTGGACAAGAGCATCTACTCAAATATACAACTCCCTCTGTTCTACAATTAGCAAAGTCTCGTACATAGAATTGCTTTTTATTGGAGGCACTACTGAATGTTTTACTCTGTTCAATATAGGGGCATGATATACACTCTTGACCACATCGAAACATACCTATCGGTTTTCTATCTAGCCAAGTTGTTTTTGAGCAGGATGGATTTGTGTAATGGCTATGCACCAGTCTATCCTTAACTGACCTACCATTGCGGTAGGTCACCATCAGACGGTTAGGTACATAGTCCGTTACATCCTGGTCTAAATGTAGAAGTCGCCAATACTTTTTGAGAATCTTAATGACTTCAAAATTTCTATCATCAAATGTGGCTATTATACAGGCTTTGTTTTCTGCCTTATTACAATTGGTTCGTGTGTGAAGAAATTTTGCTCGGTCACTATTTTTCGCTTGTTGGAATGCCAATTCCAAGGTATGTTCTGGGTATCCCCTACATAAAAAACGATCCTTCAATAGACCAGACTGCCTCCTGAAGTCCTTCTCCCTAGAGCAGTTTCTTCTTTCTCGCAAGAACTGCCCTTTGGGGATTCCTTGTTTTGATGGTATTGGGTGATGACTATCCCAGTGCAATAGGCTATTCGTGGCTGTGGGCTTCCTATACATGTCTGTCTGTATGTTACATATTTGTCCTTCATAATCATGATATCCAAAAAAGGCAAACACCTCTCCTGGATCTCATATGTGAAGTGCATGCCTATTTCATTGACATTAAGTTTTGCGACAAAATCTTCAAAGGCACTCTTTTCACCTTCCCAGAGGATAAAAATATCATCTATAAACCTCCCCCAGAATAAAATCTGGGGTGGCCACTGGTCATCCTCTGCCTGAAACACCAATGTGGCCTCCCACCAGCCCAGGAACAATTTTGCATATGTGGGAGCACACGGGCTCCCCAATGCTGTGCCCCTGAGCTGTGGAAGGCCTTGGTGCCAAACACAAAAAAATTATGTCTCAAGGTAAACTCTAACAGAGTTATCACAAAGGTGTTGTGCCTTTGATATTGGATACTTCTTGTTGAAAGAAAATACTCCACTGCCCTAATGCTTATGTCATACTGTAATGGGACTCTACATCTATGGAAGCTAGCCATACATTATTATTCACTATAATTCCTTCCAATTTACTAAGCAAATCTGACGTATCTCGTATGTAAGACGGTAATTAAACCACAAATTTCTGCAGGATACAATCCACATAGACACACACATTCTGCATGATTGAACCTACTCCCAATACAATGGGCCTTCCTTTCAACGGGGACAGGCCCTTATGTATTTTGGGAACTGCGTAAAAAGTGGGTGTGTCTATGGGCTAGATACATCAGAATCGCTGATTTCAGATTATCAGCAATCAGCACATTTGGGGAGGACATGGAAGACAGATTATGCAGAAACAGTGGGATGCTCCTCCTGCTGAATACCACTGTAGTAGATGTGAGAATGTTGCTACTCTGGTAGCTCGCATTTTAGACCTAGAGGAGCAAAATGCGACACTGAGGGCAATTGACAATGAAGAGAAGAGTTTGCTTCTCTTAGAGCAAACAGTTAGTGGGCTAAATGTTGCGGATGGAGTATTGGATCAGCAGGAGGAGCCGTGTAACTGGGTTAATGTAGTCAGGGGGAGTTCTAGGGGTACCAGAAAAAGGAAGACCACTTCTCCTCCTGAGATTTCTAGCAAAATTCCAAGTTGGGTGATAATGCTGGGGAATCAATGGCAGCCCTCGTGGACACTGCTCTTCCTAGCAACCGGAAGAGCAGCCCAACTAGTAGTCGGGGGGATGGGAGTGCAGGTAGAAAAAGACAGCTAGTAGTTGTAGGAGATTCTATAATCAGGAAGACGGATAGAATAATTTGTCGCCAGGACCACCTCAACCGAATGGTTTGCTGTCTCCCTGGTAAAAAGGCTTCGGCATGTGGTGGACCAGGGGGATAAATTACTGGGAGGGGCTGGGGATGACCCAGCTGTTGTGGTCCATGTTGGAACCAATGAAAGAATACATGGTAGGTGGAGGATCCTAAAGAATAATTTTAAAGAATTAGGCTCAAAGCTGAAGGGAAGGACCTCGAAGGTTGTGTTCTTCAGAATACTGCCGTTGCCATGCGCTACTCAGGAAAGAAAAAGGGGCTCGGGAGTTAAATGCATGGTGAAGTCTTGGTGTAAAGACAGAGGGGTTTAGGTTCTTAGAGCAGTGGGCTGATTTTCATTGGGGTACAATCTGTTTTCTACAGATAAATTGCCTGAATGGAGGGGGTTGTTGTGCTGGGGGAAAGAATTCTAGAAGGGTGCGGGAGTATTAAACTAGGGATGAGGGGGGAGGACAATATAGAAAATGAAGGGGTATATAGGTTAGAGAGTGGGCAGACTATATCGGCGGGTGGAGAAGTGGAGGGGGGGAGGTGAAGTAGACCAGTGGATAAGGAGACCCATGTATTGCAAACTAGCATTGAAGATATGGGTTACCCACAATATCTCATGTAATCTCATGCATCTACTAACTGTGTAATAAATAATCACATGCTGTCTACTAAAGGTGTAATGTATAATCCCATGCCATCTACCGAAGGAGAGATGTTTAATCATGTGCCATCATCTGAATGGGTAATGTTTAATCCCATGCTGTCTACTGAATGGATAATGTATAATCCCATACCGTCTAATGAACATGTTAGATACAATCCCAAACCGTTGACGGAAAGTGTAAAACTGTCAGTGAACTTAAAATGTCTATTCACAAATGCCAGAAGTCTTGCAACCAAAATGGGGGAACTTGAGGCGCTAATTGTAGAGGAGCTGATTGATGTGGTTGATATTGCTGAAACATGGCTGGACTCCTCGCATGATTGGGATGTCAACCTTCAAGGTTTTAATCTATTCAGGAAAGACAGATCGAACAGAAGGGGAGGAGGAGTGTGTTTGTATGTAAGGATTGATATGAAGGCAAATGTGAAAGAGGAAATCGAGGGTGGCGTAGCTAAAGATGTGGAAACATTGTGGTTGGAAATACAAGGGGGGGGGGGGTTAATGCAGAAAATATTTGTGACGGAGCCTCCGGAACAGGCAGAGGGACTAGGAGACCTGTGGGCCTATGGCGTGGGACCTTGTTTCGAGCACAAGTGGTACAGGAAATAACAAAGTCCTTGTCATCTTGGAGCAGAGTTGGCCACCAGTAGTGTCGCGAGATGAGGGCATAGGATTTTCGTACCCCGGGATGACCGGCCAGAAGAGAGCTATGCCCCCAAACCAGAATTCTCTTCCTGAGTGCGGGGCGCACATAGGTTCTGCCCGGAGGAACGCTACGGAGATCCACAGGAGCCATTGGGACCAGTCGTTCAGGAGAAATTGATGTGCTGAGATACTGGTTCATCTCGGTAATGTCAGAAGCACGGGAGAGAGCATCTCCTGGACTTTTTTCTCGGCCAAACGGAATTTGTATCTTAAAATCAAAACGGAGAGAAAAAAAGAGACCCCCGGGCCTGGGGGAGATTTAGGTGCTGAGCCGTCTGCAGGTATTGCAGATTCTTGTGGTCTGAAAAAGACGTCAAACGGATGTCGAGCTCCCTCCAAGAGATGCCGCCAACTCTCTAGGGCTAATTTTATGGCCAACGCTCCCGATCCCCAAATGGCATAATTTCGTTCTGCCGAAGAGAACGTTTTTTAAAAAAAACCACATGTGACGGTCTTGCCTTTAGGGCCCTTCGGGGGTCAGGACCGCCCCTGCTCCACGGAAGAGGCATCTAACTTAAGGCTGAAGGTATCTCTGGATCCGGACGGACCAAAATAGGTGCGGAGGAGAACCCCAGACTTTAGTCGGGGGGAACGCTTCCTCGGCAGATGGGGGCCAACTTTTAGGATTAGCGTTCTTTGGTGAGAGCCACGATGGGAGCCACCAACGTAAAAAAGGGTGGGGAATAAACTGCCGGTGTAGTTGGCGGATCCTAAAAATCGTTGAATCGCCGGAGAACCGACAGGTCCGGCCACTGCTGGATGCAGAGAGTTTCGCAGGGTCCTCTGAAGACCTTGATCAGAGACTATGTACCCAGGAAAGGGAAAGGTGGCCTGGTGGGAAGCAGCACTTTTCCAACTTGGCATGCAGTCGGTTGTCCCGCAGGCGTCGTAGGACCTGGGTACTTGTCTCGGTGGGTCTGTAGGTCAGGAAAAAATCAAAAATATCGTCAAGTATACAATGACGCAGGTGTACAGCAAGTCCGAAAAAACGTCATTGACAAACTCCTGGAAAATGGCTGGGGCGTTGCACAGCCAAAAGGCATCACGATATTTCGAAATGCCCGTCCCGTGTGTTGAATGCTGTTTTCCACTCATCCCCCCCACGAATTCTGATGAGGTTGTAGGCTCCACGTAGATCTAATTTGGTGAAGACCCCCGGCTCCCCGTAGGCGGTCGAAGAGCTCCAGATTTTCAGGGGTTTAAAGGGGAGCGATTCTTCACCGTGATCTTGTTTAAACCCTCTGTATTTAATGCAAAGGCGAAGCGAACCGTCTTTTTCTGGACGAAGAAGAAAATCGGCTCCCGGCCCGGCGAGGAGGATTTGCGTATGAACCTTTTGACAAATTCTCCCGTATGTAGGCCGACATTGGCCTGGGTCTCGGGCACAGAGAAAGGATAGACCCTAAACCCCCTGGGGGGCTGGTCCTGGGAAGGAGGTTTTATGGGACAGTCATAGGCCGATGAGGAGGTAACTTTCAGCATGTTTCTCCGAGAACACATCTCCAAAATCCTGGTACTCCGCTGGCAGACCCCGTAGAAACCTGACAGATGACTGGGGAGGAGAGATGGACACCCGGGGGTGGTGCCACCAAAACAAATCCTGGCACTCTGAACCCCACGAAGGACTTCCCCTTTGTCCAAAGCGTAGGGGCGTGGCGTTGCAACCAGGGTAGCCCCAACAGGATCGCCGAAGAAGCGCGAGGCAGAACGTGGAAGGAGATCTTCTCTGTGTGCAGGACCCCAACCCCGGAGGGTCATGGCCTGGTGATAAACTGAATGGAGTCGCTAGGAGCTCCCCACTGACGGAAGAGATAAGCAACGGCTTTTCCAGAGGGTTCCGGCAAGCGGTAGCGTGACACCAGGGCGGCTGAATAAAGTTCCGGCGGAGCCCGAAATCCAGGAAGGCAGAGGCCCGTAGGGATAGACCCCCTTCCGTGGTTACCTCCACTGGCAACAACAGTCGTGGAGAGGAGTGCTGAGCACCTAGGGACGCCTCCCTACAGCCCCTAGGTGCGAGCGTTTCCCGGCCGCTGAGGACGCTGCGGACAACTCCTGCGAAAAATGGTCCGGACTGGCGCAGTAGAGGCAGAGATTTTTCCCGCCTGCGACGGGAAAGTTCCGACTCCCACAAGTGAGCCCGGTCCAACCTGCTGGGTTCTTCAGTGGACGACTGTGGAGGAGGCAGCAGGGGATCTCTGAAATACTGGAGCCAGACGAGATAAAGGCGGGGTTTTTGCCAAGTCCGTTCCTGACGGAGCTCCTGCTGTCTCTCCGCAAAACGCACGTCAATGCAAGTGGCTAGATGGATGAGCCACCCCAACGACGGTGGGAGATCTCTGGCTGCGAGGGCGTCCCCTTTTCTCTGCTTTACAGACCCTTTTTAAATGTGGCACAGAGAGCGGCGTAAAATTCCCGGTCAGCTCGGAGGCTAGGGTGCGGAATTGAACAGCATAATCCCTACAGAGAAGTCCCCTTGGCGTAGATTTAGTAGCGCCGTCTCCCGGGGAAGATGCTCGCCAGGCTCCCCGAAAACGCTGCGGAATTCTGTGAGGAAGGCCTGTAGATCTGCGTTCAAAGGGTCATTCCCCGGTCCCAAAGAGGCGTCGCCCAGGCTAGGGCCTTCCCCGGGAAAACAGACTACCACGAACGCCACCTTTGACCTTTCAGTGGGAAACTGGTCGGCCATCAACTCCCCATGTATGGAGCACTGCGTGACGAAACCTCTACAGAGCTTCGAGTCCCCATCAAACTTGGAAGGCAGTGGAAGGCGAAGCTTCGGGGCCCACGGTTGCCATGTGACGGGTGGGATAGGAGAAGACCCCCGGCGCAGGACAGGTTGCTGCTGCTGGGACATCATGGCGGACAGCTGTCCCAGTTGCTGAGCTTGTTGCGATATCCGCTGCGACTGTTGGGCGACAATGGACTTGAAATCTGAGACGCTTGGCAGGGGCACCTTGGCGGGATCCATTGCTGGATCTAAATGTGACGGCTGAGTAGTGGATCCGCAAGCGATGGTAGTTAAGCCACGCCAGGGAACGGAATCTAAGTAGCCCTCGGTTTTCACCAGAGCCCGCCACAAAGCGGGATGGACTTGCTGCGGCGTGAGGCTACCAGGTCCCCCCCCCTGACGTGACTTGCTTGTGGTGGCAGCCGAGGTGCAGCGTGGTACAGAGTCGTAGTCCGAGAATCGTAGTCGTGGCAGGCAGGAGGTCAGGGCAGGCGGGAAAGGTTGTGGTCGTGGACAGGCAGGGAAGGTCAGGGGTGGCGGCAGAGGTTCGGGGGTCGAGAAACGTAAGCAAGAGGTCTGGTACATGGTAAGGCGAGAATATATTAGGAACGCTTTAGCTAAGGCACGAGGCAAAAATAGATTTCCCGCAGGGAGTGACAGGGAGCGTAACCTTAAATAGAGGAGGCGTCTGGCAATTAGCCAATTAACGGGACGCTGGCCCGTGAAATCTCCGAGGACGAGCGCGCGCACCTTCGAGAACGGGCACGCGCGCCTCGGCCGGCTGAGGGCGCGGACGGGAGAGGAACGAGGTCAGGTGAGTCCCTGCGTGCTGCGGGACCGCCGCTCGTCCCGCGGCCAGCGTCGCGCCCCGGACCCGGCATACACCCGGGAGGGCAGACACGGGTGTGCCCGCGGGCCGAGGAGCGGAGGCACCCATGACAATATTATTTTTGGTGTAATCTATAGACCCAAGAACATTACTGAGGAGATAGAAGAACAGGTGCATAATCAAATGGCACAGGCAGGTACAGTGGTAATAATGGGTGACTTTAATTACCCAGGCATTGACTGGGGTCACGGTTCTGCATCAACTGAAAAGGAAAGGAAGTTCCTCAATCTGTTAGAGGATAATTTAATGGGGCAGTTTGTGGAAGAACCCCCTAGCCGTGTTGCTCTGTTGTATCTGATCATTTCTAGCAAAGTAGAACTTGTTGGAGCGGTCCGGTTTTTAAAAAATTTTAGGTAAGAGTGCCCTTAAAAAATTTTTCTTTTTAAAGCAAAAAGGGAAAAAGGGAAAAAGAGGGGAAGGGAAAAAAAACATTTTTTTTTAAAAGGGGCCCTTTTTTTTCCTTATTGAGGGACGAAAATACGGGGATATAGAGGGGAAGAGCATTAGCAATTTAGGGGATTTTGAACCCAAAAGGGGAGAGTTTTAAAATTTATACTTTGGGGGGGAAATTTATTGCAAAATATTTTCCCTTTTGGGAAAAAAAGTAAAAGGCGAAAAAAAACCCAAAAACCAACAGGGGCTTATATTTTAAAGTTAAGAGGGCAATAAAAATTAAAAATGGGTTTTAAAAAAATTTATAAGTCGGGGATGGGTGGCATTTTTTTTAAAAAATTTACAGAGAGTTTAAATAAAATCTGTAAAAAAGTGATAAAAGAAACCCTAAAATTTAAAAAATTGAAGGGCCAGGGGGCCAAGGACGAAAGACAAAACCAAAAAATTTTTTTAAAGCGGGAAGCGTGGGCCTGACCTCGGATGTGGGACAGACACACTTTTGGTGTGCCCCTTTCTGGAGACTCTTCAATCCGGCTAAAACAACCTTAGAAACACAAAAATTTTCTTTAATCTTTTTGCAAAATTTTTATGGTGGAGGTTTACATTAGGAAGGTCCCTGACCCAATTTGATCCTGCGGGCTTATCTACAAACCCAGGTTTGGACTTTCCCAAGTTGGGCCTACTAGGCCTGAAAACCCCTTTGGCCTGCTGTTTGAGTACCCTGTAGTGGGGCTTTATCCGGGGGGCAAGGGGTTCTCCCTTTCCCTGCAAAAGACAGGGTCCCCTCAAGATTTCCCGGGCCCTTCTCTTCTGTTTCCGGGACCTCAGAATTTTGCCCCGGTGAGTTTTCATTTCCCCATACCCACTCGGGCCCAAAAGCCCCATCCCAAATGTACCCCAAAGCCCTTTATGCGTAAACCTTTATTGTAGAGAATAGTGGGGGCCCTCCCCTGTCCCACTGTACATGTTTACCCAAAACCCCTGCTGTGCCAGGGTGCCAGTTTTCATATTTGCTTTCCCTTCCCTCATCCGCTAGAAAAAAAACCCTCTGCCCCTGCTGCTGTGACTGTATCTTGTCCCCCCCATCCCACATCATTCTATTCTCACCCCCCACCCCTCCCCCGGGTTTGAAAGGCTTCACCAAAGCTACAAACGCTGGGTTTGAAGGATTTTAAGGTCCGCTTGTCCACATTTGGAAAGCGGGTTTTTTTCCTGCTGCTTTAGCCTGCTATAAGCTTGCTGTACAACGGATTTAAAAATATCTGGCTACAACCAGAGGGGGGCCGGCTGAACCCTTTAAGGCAGGGGGGATCCCCAACAAATTTGGGGGCCTCCGGTTATAAAATGCCCCTGAATCATTTCAGGGGACTATCTCTTTTCTGATTAATGAATGAAAATCTTCGGGGGGGATGTTTTAACCCATGCTGTGTTATTTAACGCTTCAAGCCTCCTCCTCCAAAACAAACCTCGCAGCATTTTTGCTTAGTGGATCAGGGGGGACATCCAGCAAAAAAACCTTACAAAAATTATTATGCTTGATTTAAAGCCTTTCCCTGACCCCTAAAATTTTAAATTTACCTGCTGGGAAATTTTAAAAACCCCACCCCTTGCTGTGATTCTTATTAAAGTCCCCCTCCACTGGAAACCCTTCGGGCCCATGGATAGAGTTTGGGACTTCTGGGCAGCCCCTTAATTTAAATTGCATTTTAATATCCCCCTTGATATCTTTTCTCCCCAAAACCAAACTTTTTCTATAAACAAAATTCTTACCCTTCTTTTTTTGGGACGGGCGGGAACATCTCCAGGAAATATTTAAAACCTGCTCATAACCAAGGTGGTCCAGAGGGGGAAATTGGTTTAAGTCACCTATTATCCTCTTGCGGTTTGAAGACATTTGCTTTGGGGCCTAAATTTTTTACCTGGAGCCTATCCTATTGTGTTTCTCTATCTCGTTTAAAAAAAAAAAAAAAAAGGGGAAAAAAAATTTGAAATAAAGAGATAAAAAAAAAAAAAAAAACCACTTTCATCTAAATTAGGGGAAATTACTATTTCTATCTGACACCTCGGGGTGTTTAAACTCTTTTTAAAATTATCAACTATCTATTTTTTCAACAATTCATTTTGGGGGGAAAACAGTTAAAAAAAGAATCCAAAAATAAGCCAGCAAAATTTTCCGGGAAAATTTTTTTCTCTTTTCAGATTTAAAAATTACTTCTAAGAGAGGCCTGCAATACCCTACCCCACCTCGTTCCATTTTCCCATGGCTGGGGTCATTTGGACTTAAAAACCAACGGGAAACCACTTGGTGGACCCCCTCTGACGAAAAATCCCCTGCATCAGCTTTTCCTTCTTTCAGAACATCTCTACATGCTGACCTGAAACAAGGGGATGTATAAACCTAAAAAAAGATTCCAACCCTTAGCTACGAAATGAGCTTTTATAGAGTCAAAATGTAGATTTTTCTAATTCTCACAACGCGCTTTTGATGCAAATTCTGTTTGGGAAGAAAAAGGCCCAAAGGGCTTTTCAGCAAAAGGGTATGTTTGGGGAAGGGAAAAAGTTGTAAAACAGAAAAATATAAGACTTTTGGCATTCCAATAAATCCCCCCAGCCCAACTTGCCCCTTCCTGATAAACCTAAGGGCTCTCTTTTCTCCCCCATTGAAATTTTCAAGATTTCCCTTTTAGGACCACATACAGAACCCCCAAACCCCCAAAAAAACTTCCCTGCACAAGTTCCAAGAGATTCAATTGCGAAAAAATCACTTTACAATGTCAAGTAAAAGAGGACTTTCTTTGGGGCACTACGGAAATGTTCAAATCTCCCTGAAAAAAAAATTCCCCAAGCCATTTTATTTTTCTGATTTTTTCAGCTTATGACCATGCTAAAAACGTAAAGAATTTCAAACTTTCACAAAAATACTCAGGGGAAAAAAGAGATTGTTTATGGGTTTGGGGTTTTCCCCCGTCAAGTTGATTTTTTACCGGGGAAGGTCACGGGTTCCCCCTAAAATTCTCCCAAGGAAGTGAGATCTTCCTAACAAATTGGAACCCTCCTTTCCTTTTCCCTTCAGTTCCCAAGCCGGTTGCAAAAAAACCCCCAAAGACCCGAGTTTTACACCTTTATGGTCGAAAAGTCTTAAAGGTTTAGGTCAAAGAGCTAAACTGATAAATTGTTAATTTTTTCAAGTGTTTTCTCATTGCATTTTTTAGTGTTCTCCGCTGCCCCCAAAGGGGGGGAGTTATTTTTGCCTTTCCGATGGTTCAAGGCAGGACTTGCCCCCCGGGTATTTTTTTTCCTTCCGGAAATATTTAATCCATTCATTTGGTTGATTATTTTTCTTCTTTTGTTTTTTTTTCTTTTTTTTTTTCTAGTTTTTTGTTTTTTTGAAACGTTTTTAAAAAATTTGTCTTAAAGACCCTTTCTCTGCTTTTTTTCCAAAGGGGGTTTATTCTGCAGCTCGGGAAAAAAAGTTTTTTTTTCCCTTTTAATGTCTATAAAACTACGTACTTTAAAATGTTAAGGGGTTAAATTTCCCCTTTTCAAGCGTCCGCTTGGAGAGAGGTTTTGGAAATCTAATGCAGAGATAACCCTGTATTCAAGAAATCCCCAGCCCTTGCTGATGGGATAGATTTGGCAAAATCCTTTTTTCATATTTAAGCTAATCATCGACTAAAAAAAGTGGAACAGCTATTTTAATTAAAAAAATCCCTTGCCTTTGAAAATAGATTCTATTCTAGATCCCCATGGTAGATAAATTATCCCTTTTTTTGTGAAATGAATTAAAAACTATACTTTGGTGTTCTAAAGCCCCCCAAAGGGAAAAAAAACTTACTTTTTAAAAAAAGTTCTTTCCTTTTGGTGGGGGGTGAGGAGGGAGGACTTTTAAATTTTTGGAGACTTTAATTCTGTTATATGTAAAAAGTTAGACCCGATTTCCCAAACCTCGTGTCTCGCCCCTTTTTTGACCTCCCTTCTTGTGTTAGAAGAAAATTTACACGATGTTTGGAGATAAATACACAAAAGAGAGGGGGCTACACCTTCTCTCCAACCCCAAAACGGTTATACTCGTATAGAAATTTTTTGGTAGACAGACATGTTCTATAAACAAGTTTTATCCTCAGTATGGTTGTTTTAAAATTGGGGTTTATCATGTCCCGTGGATTTTTGTTTTAAAAAAACCCCCTTTTAAAACATCCCAAAAAACCCCTTTTGAGATTTAAACCAAATTTTTACTGAAAATCCCTTTTAATGTTCAATTGTAAAAACCAAAAAACTGCAGGAATACCCTTTTCGCTAAAATTTCCCCCTCTGATTTCCTTTACCTTTTCCTTTGGGGTGCGCCCATAAGGGGTTATACTGGGGGTTATAATACCAATTGCGTTTCCCGAGGGAAAAAAGCTCCCCCTAGTCCCAAACTAAAATTTTATCCTTGCGGGCATTAAAAATTGGGAGATGCTGCCCTTTTAAACCCCAATCAATTAAAAAAAAATTTCAAAAAATTTAATTTATTCAACCTTTAAAAACCAATTTTTGCTTTTCTTTTGTTTTCAATTTTGGTTAATCTAAATAAAAAGAAAAAAGGCATTTCTATGTACCGGGAGACAGAGCAGGAAAAATTTTTGGGTTAACCCGGGAAATTTAAAACCTCCCTTTCCCCAAAAAAAGAATCATTATTAAAAATTCTTGTTTAGGACTAAAATTATCAACCCTATTGATATTGCAGATGGTTTTGCTAAATTTTTTTCACAACTGTAAAACCCGCAACAAACGAAACATATCACCTTCCTTTTTAATGAAACCAAATTTTTCAATTCCCATTATCCCCTTTTCCCTTTTTTTCTTTTGACAAAACCCCAAATTTAAAAAATCTAAAAAGTTCCATTTTTTATGGAAGTCCCAAAACACCATAAGAAAAAGCCCAAATAAAAAAAATCTCCTGGGGCCCCGACAGTATTTTCAAAAGAAAAAATTTTTTTTTTATCAGGTATTCTTTAGACAACCCTTTTCCATATCTAACTAACTTATGTAATGACTTGCCCCCTTTAAAACTCCCCTTTCGGAATTTTTATCTGCCACTATTCAAAATATAACCCAAACCCGGGAAAGCTTCGGGTTAAAACCCGGGTTTAAATTAAAACCCATTTCCTGTTAAATACAGTATTTTAAAAAATATGCCAAAAATTCTTAGCCCCTGTTTAAATTAGTCTTGCCTAAAAATTTTTCATAAGGGGCCAAGTGGGGTTTTGTGCCAGGGAGACAAAGGGAGAGACGCAACTAGACGCCCCTTAGACCCTTTCTCAATTTTGCTTGCTCTTTCCCCCATTTGGGTGTAAACTTTCCCGTTTCTGGGGCACAGAGAAAGCCTTTGATAGGGTAAATTTGGCCAATATCTCAAAATTTGGGCCTGATGAAATTTGGGTTCTGGGTTTTTTTTTAGTTTCCACCCTGTCTTTATTTCACGCCCACAGCAAGGGGCCTCACCCCAGGCTTTGTTTCCTCATCCTTTGAGCTAAAAAATGGCACTTGAAGGGGGGTTGTCCCCTCTCTCCTTTAAAATTTTTGTTCCCCTTTATGGGCCCTTGGGGGAAAATAAACCCTTCTAAAACCCCCAATTTTTGGCATTAAAATTTTAAACATAAAGGGCCCATAAAAATTTGGGTTTTAATGGGCGATGTGAAAGTATGATCCCCAAACCTAGCTTTTATTGCGGAAATACTTTTAAAAACCAACCCTTTTTTCAAACATTTTCTTTTATTAAACTTAATAAAATCAAAAAGCTTTATTTCCTACATCTCAAGTCTCAGGTCTAAAACATTTTTTGGGTTTTTTTTGTTTTTCACAGAAAAATTTTTGGAAATTTTTTTGGCATCAAAGTCCCCTTCCCTGAGAGAACGGTTTTCCCAAATTTCAAGATTTGTACATTTTTTTTTGGGAAACTTGGAAAATCCAGCTTTTCTTTTTTTAAAACTTTCCTGGATTGCTTGGTAAAAATTCTAAAAAATGTCAGTATTTTCCCAAAAATTCCCATTGTTTTGTTTGCCTATTTCTTTTTTAATCCCCCCTTTCACGTTTTTAAAAATTTTAGCCTCCTTTCTAAATTTTTTTGGTGTGGTAGGAAAAAAATAGGATTTTAAGAAAAAATACCCTTTTTTGTTTCCAAATAAAATGGGGTGTGCTTTTTCCTACTTTTTTGCCCTTTTTGATAGCCATTTTTGCTGATCAAATAAATTATTTTTTAAACCCCAAACCCCTTTCCCCTTTTTTGGGGCTTATTGAATCTACCTCCTTTACTCCATTGGGCTTTTCCTCCCATCTTTTAAAACTTTTTAATAGGCTCCCCGCCCTTTTTTCTTCGGCTTCCCCTCTCTTACTTTTAAACCCTTTAGACTGTGGTCTTTGTGGTTCTTTTTTTAAGGGTTCTTTGGGTTTAAATTTAAAAAGAATGAATTTTCCAAATTGAAAGCACCCGGGTTGGGGGAACCCCCATTTCATTTTTTAAAAATTTGGGAAACGTTATGGGGTTAAACATTTTTCACCCCCAAATTTACAGGGGATTTCTTTGGTTTTCCTTCTTGGCTCTTACAACATACTTAAAGGGAAAAAGACAAAGTTTTTTCCCGTATTTGGCTTTCCGGGGACTTGCTAGAGGGCAATCTCCTGGCCTACTAAGGCCCGGTCCTGACTAACTTCCAGATTTTTCTGGCCCCCAAAAAAAAGGGTTTTTCAAAAGGGGGTTTTCTATTGGGTTTTTCAAATGTTAACAAACCCGAAGCTTTACAATAAATTTCCTCCCCCGGGTTAAAGGGGGAAAAAAATTGACAAGCACTTTAATTTTTAAATCAGTGGTGTATGGCTATTCAAATGGGCCCCAAAACTTTCCTTTAAATGTTTTTAATAAAAGAGAAACCAAGGGGGGAAATTCCATTGCGCTGGGGGATTTACCTCCCAACCCCGATTCGGGACATAAAGTACCCCCAAGCCCCAAACCTTTGCTTGGAAACTCTGTGGTCAACAGGGGGGACCATGTTGCATGTTTTTGGGGGAGTTGTCCTAAAAATTTAAAAAAATTTTGCTAAGATATCTCTGCCCGTTTTCGAAGTCACCCCCTTAAATGTTTTTTGATCCAGAAAATTTGGGCTTACTTGTGTGGGTTTTGGTTTAAACTAACCCCTTTCTTTCCTCACAGTCATTTTCCATATACTCATTTCTGCTAGAACCGCAAGAGCACAATTTTGGAAGGATACGAAAACACCTTCTCTCCCTGACGTCATCAGACGTGTTAACTTTAATTATCTCTGCGAAACAAAACTGATAGACCCTCCATATCTTTGCAAGAAAAAACTACTGTTATGGGATTCTTGGAGCACCTCAAGGTATTTTACCCCACCACCTTTCTAATTCAGCATCTTGTGTGTCTATTTAAAGCTCTTCATATGATTGATGTTGCTCTAATTGTTAATACCTCATTTCCACTGGAATTTTATCACTTAATAGTTATTGTTATTCACAGTGTTAATTTTATTGTATTATGGTTCTCCCTTATCCTTTGTTATATAACTCTGCCAATCTTAATAAAACTTGGTTAAAAGAAATTATTTAAGCATATAAATGCCAAAAAGCTGAAGTCAGAGCAAGTAGCACCCTTAAAACCTTTGATGGGGAGCTAGTCACTGGGGACCAGGAGAAAGCAGAGGTACTAAATAGGTTCTTCAGATCAGTATATACTAACAATGAGAAAGTAGTTGATGGTGGTGGGCTGAGAGCAGAAGTAGATGGTGCCAGTACTGTTAATACATCATCTGCTATAATTGATTGGCTCAGTGTAGAAAAAGTCAAAGTCAAGTTAAATAATTGTGAACAAGGCTCCAGGCCCTGGTGGCATGCACCCAAGAGTTCTTTAGGAGCTCAGCTCAGTTATCTCTGTGCCCCTGTACATGATATTTAGAGATTCCCTGGTGACTGGTCTAGAAACAGGAGACTGGCGCAAGGCAAATGTAGTTCCCATCTTCAAAAAAGGCTCCAAGTCTTGTCCAGGTAATTATAGATCAGTAAGTTTAACATCTGTTGTGGGAAAAATGTTTGAGGGGCTCCAAAGGGACTATATACAGGAATATGTGGCTGAATACAATATTATAAGTGATTGCCAGCATGGATTTACTAAGGACAGAAGCTGTCAGACCAAATTGATCTGTTTTTATGAAGAGGTGAGTAGAAGTCTGGATAGCGGGGCAACTGTAGATATTGTGTTTTTAGACTTTGCAAAGGCATTTGACACTGTCCCGCATAAGCATTTGTTAAGTAAATTAGAATTAGAGATGGGCGAATTTCTCAAAAATTTGTTTTGGTGACTTCGCAGAATTTTACGTCAAAATTAGTTTCGGTCCGAATTACTTCGGGATAAATCGCGTTAAAAAACAGCTGCACAGAGCCTGTAGGGTGCTGTAGAACATTGTGCCATGCTTAAATTTGCAGAGGGAGCTTGGTTTGGTCTTCATACAATGTTGTGTTTTAGTATGACACGCATATGACTGCCGCCACTTTTAGAATCACTTCACTATAAAATCCCCTGGGCACTTAAGAGGGCAACACTGACGAAAAAACTGAAGCAGGAATGTATCCTGATAAAGTCATGGCAGCGATAGCTGGAAAAAAGCAAGTTGAGGGCTCAGGTGGCAACATCAATGACAGAGTGTGGAGGTGACGGCAGCAGCGCACAGCAGCATGAGGTCAGACAGTGGCACATTGACATTCTGGAGGTGGCAAAAACAGGAGTAGGCCACAGAGTGGCACAATGACAGAGTGTGGAGGGCACGGCAGCAGCCACAGCAGCAGCATGAGGTCAGACAGTGGCACAATGACTGAGTGTGGAGGTCACGGAGGCAGCCACAGCAGCAGCATGAGGTCAGACAGTGACACAATGAAATTCTGGAGGTGGCAAGGACAGGAGTAGGCCACAGAGTGGCACAATTACAGAGTATGGAGGTGACGGCAGGAGCAACAGCAGCAGCATGAGGTCAGACAGTGGCACAATGACATTCTGGAGGTGGCACAAACAGGAGTAGGCCACATAGTGGCACAATGACAGAGTGTGGTGGGCATGGCAGAAGCAACAGCAGCAGCATGAGGTCAGACAGTGGCACAATAACATTCTGGAGGTGGCAAAAACAGGAGTAGGCCACAGAGTGGCACAATGACAGAGTGTGTAAGTTACGGCAGCAGAAAAAGCAGCAGCATGAGGCCAGACAGTGGCACAATGACAATCTGGAGGTGGCAAAAACAGGAGTAGGCCACAGAGTGGCACAAAGACAGAGTGTGGAGGGCATGGCAGCAGCCACAGCAGCAGCATGATGTCAGACAGTGGCACAATGACAGAGTGTGGAGGGCACGGCAGCAGCAAAAGCAGCAGCATGAAGTCAGACAGTGGCACAATGACATTCTGGAGGTGGCAAAAACAGGATTAGGCCACAGAGTGGCACAATGATACAGTGTGGAGGTCACGGCACCAGCAACAGCAACAGCATGAGGTCAGAGAATGGCACAATGACATTCTGGAGGTGGCAAAAACAGGAGTAGGCCACAGAGTGGCACAATGACACAGTGTGGTAGGCACGGCAGGAGCAACAGCAGCAGCATAAGGTCAGACAGTGGCACAATGACAAATTCTGGAGGTGGCAAAAACAGGAGTAGGCCACAGAGTGGAACAATGATACAGTGTGGAGGTCACGGCACCAGCAACAGCAGCAGCAGCATGAGGTCATAGAGTGGCACAATGACAGAGTGTGGTGGTGGGTGGCAATACCAGTCTTTGGTAAAGATGGTGGTAGGCAGATGGAGAAATTGTCAGCAGATATGTGGCATCAGGCGGGTGGCGGCATCAGAACAGTGGCTGAGCAGGTAGTTTGAACCCAGACTCATTTCTCAAAGTTTGGGTGAGGAATCATGGCTGATGTAATCTGACGCATATGGCATTGGTGTGTGGAAATCCTGGCCGATCCACGCCTGATTCATCTTGACAAAGGTCAGTCGTTCCACATTTTACTGTGGACAAGCGGGTTCTCCTTGGGGTAACGATGGCCCCCGCCGCACTGAACACCCGCTCTGATGCCACACTACTGGCCCGGCAAGTTGCGGCCACACATCCAGTTTGGCTGCCCAGTAGTCCAGCGGATCTTCTAACTGGGGTGGCAGAGAGCTGTCCAAGTAGGCCACCACCTGTTGGTTCAGGGACTGCTCCAGGTCCTGCTGCTGCTGTTGGCGACTTCCCTCCTCACTAGGCGGGTGAAGGAAGCTGCTCATCAGTGACTCCGGACTTAGGTTGCTGCTGATGGAGCTGGTACTGCTCCTACCTCCCCACCTTCCCCAAGCAGCCGCGGCAGTAGTACGTGAGCGCTGAGGATCCCCCGGTCAGACCTGTCAGAGGAGGGACGATGCCACACATAGGCAGCGGCCAACTGAGTACAGAGGATTTCCCTATAGTATTTGCGTTTGTCCTCCCTCTCAGCAGCTGAGAAAAAGGCTCCCATTTTGAATTGGTAGCGAGGGTCCAATAGGGTGGAGAGCCAGAAGTCATCCCTCTGCCAGATGCTGACTCTTCGGCTGTCACTAGCCAGGCAAATCAGCATGCTGCGGGCCATCTGCACAAGTGACTCAGAGGGGCTCCCTGACTCCATCTCCACTGTATACTGCCACGGTGCTTGCGGGTCATCTGCCTCATCTTCCTCATCTCCATCTACCTCCTCCAGCTGCTCCTGCTCCTCCTCTCTTGTCACCTGGGTAGAAAATCCACTCATTTCACCAGACAATGCTTCTGCTCCAATGTCCTCCTCCTCCAGTTCAGTCCCCACCGGACTCATCTGGCCGCTAGATGTAGTCGCCACGTCTCCAGTCCCCTGCCCAGACAGATTTTTCAGCATCTGTTCCAGGACATGAAGCAGTGGAATGACGTTATTCATCCCGTAGCGACTGACAAATAACGTCGCTTCCTCGAATGGCCACAGCAAACGGCAGGTGTCACGCATGATCTGCCACTGGCTGACATCAAAGTTACACAGGGGAGTACTCCTGTCTGCCTGGATCATCAAAAAATCGTTAATGGCCTTTCTCTGTTCATACAGTCGGTCCAACATGTGCAGGCTGGAATTCCAACGGGTGGAAACATCGCATATGAGAGTGTGTTGGGGGAGGCCGTTCTGCCGCTGCGACTCGAGGAGGGTGTTCCTGGCTTTGTAGGAATGGATGAAATGCATGCACAGTTTGCTGGCCATTTTCAGAATCTTCTGAAGATCGGTGGAAGACTTCAGGAACCTTTTCACAACCAGATTGAACACATGCGCCATGCAGGCCGCATGGACCATCCCTCCTCGGTTCAGCGCGGACACCATGCTCCTACCATTGTCCGTCACCATGGTTCCGATTTGCAGTTGGCGCGGAGAAAGCCACACATCGATTTCTTGCTGCATGACGCGGAGCAGTTCCTTCCCTGTGTGACTTTGTTCGCCGAGGCAAGCCAAGTGTAGAACTGCGTGACACCGCTGTGCCCTACACATGTGGTATGATGGAGCAGTACTTGTGGAGGCTGTGATGATGGTGGTGGTGGAGGAGGAGGAGGAGGCAGACATTGGCGAAGGAGCCGCAGTTTTTCAACATGGAGGAGAAAGCGGCGTCTCCTGTCCAAGTTATTGGTGTGCCTGGGTAGGAAGCACATTCACCCAGTGGGCCGTAAAGGACATGTACTGGCCCTGACCGTAGTTACAGCTCCAGACGTCCGGGCTGCCGTGCACCTTGCAACACGCCGATAAGCTGAAGGACTGGCCCACCTTCTGTTCTACATATTTATGAAGTGCTGGTACTGCCTTTTTGGAAAAGAAATTACGGCTTGTAAATCTCCATCTCGGCTCAGCACAAGCCATTATTTCTCTGAACGGTGCAAAGTCCACCATTTGGAAAGGGAGGGACTGCAGTACCAACAACTTGGACAGGAGCACGGTCAGCTTCTGCACCTTAGGATGGTTGGACGCATACTGTTGTGTCTTTGCAATCGCCTCGCTGAACGACTGCTGGCGTCATGAGTAGCGAGGAGCAGGAGCATCTGGACCGGGAGATGATGGCAAAGAGAAACAGCTCCGTTCTGCAGACGTGGTGGAGCCTTGACTGGCTGCAATGGCATGCGTGCCACTGGGTGCTGCTGCTGCTGTTGCTGCGGTGGCAGGATGGACCACCACATCTGAGCTACGTTTCTCCCATGCCACCGGATGGTGAAGCTGCATGTGTTGACTCAGGGCCATGGTGCCAACATTAGCTCCCTGGCCACGCTTCACTTTCTGCCCACAGATTCTACATATACCCATATTCGGCTCCGTCGGTGTCTTACAAAGAACTGCCACACCGCCGAATCTCTGATTTTACCGCCAGCGCTCTGCACTGAGTGACTACTGCCGCCGCTGCCTCGCTGAGCCCTTGTGCCGCTACTTTCTTGGACCTGCGAAGCGGGTTTTCTACCCTGTGGCCGCTTCGCTCACGACCTCACACTGCTGCTATCCTGCTGACTCACGGCCACACAACACACTTGCTGGCTGCGCCGCTGCCTGACGCGCAAGCTGACGCCCTCTTCTCCTGACGATGATGAAGCCCTTGCTTCACCCGACTCCCAAGTGCAGTCGGCTACATCATCATCAATTTGTGCTTCATCGTCACTGCTGTCCTCATCACCGGTCTTGGTATGCAGAGGCTTACCCCTCACAACATGACCTCCCATGCCACTATCCACATCTATACTTTGCCGCCTACTGCTAGAAGCAGGGGATATTGGCCCCATTTCTTCGCTGCCAAGTAGCTGCTGACTGCCCTCCTCAAATTGTTAATCCTCGCTATATAGTGGTGCTGAGCCCAGACCACATAGTAGATCTCTGACTGAGGAAACCGCATGAGACAGAGGCGGGTTGAGGATAGGTGAGGGCCGCTGACCCGCTCCTGGGCCATCCCAACTAAGGGTTGTGTCTGACGTTCCCACCGACTCTTGGCTGGGGTTGTCAGATGTCATCTGGGAGGAAGTGGATGACCTAATCATTTGGTTGCTGAACAACACACGGCCGCGAGATGACAGCAGCAGTTGTGGCCTCACCGAATGACCCCTGCTGCTACGTCCCCTTGCTGTGCTGCGACCTGGGCCTGCTCCAGGAATGTTTGTGCCTGTGCCACTCGCAGGTGAAGAGCCTGCCACCTCCCTGTCTGACATACTCTTAGTTCTAAAAAGTACAGACACTGTAAGATTAAGATATCTGTATATGATAAATACACACCCTGTATTTGACTCCAAATGAACCCACTAACAAGCTTAGGTAACCCTTGGTTATAAATTGCGCTCCACAAATGGGCAGGGAAAATTTACTTGTATATGATGTTTAAAAACACTGTGTATTTTACTGAATATAAAAGCACAAACAGGCTTAATTAACCTTTGGATATGAATTATGCTGCAGGCAAAATTTCTTCTTTGGCGGTGAAAAACAACGTTTATTTTAATGAATACAACTGCAGAAAAATACTTAGTTAACCCTTGGATATGAATTGCGCAAAAGAAATGTGCTGCCAACAATTTCTAGCTTTGTAGCGTGTTAAAACGGCGTGTATTTTACGAACACAACAACAGAAAAACTGGTAATTAACCTTCGGATATGAATTATGCTACAGGCAAAATTTCTTCTTTGGCGTTGAAAAACAACGTTTATTTTAATGAATACAACTGCAGAAAAATACTTAGTTAACCCTTGGATGTAAATACGAAAAAGAAATGTGCTTCCAACAATTACCAGCTTTGCAGCATGTTAAAACAGCTTGTATTTTACGGAACACAACAACAGAAAAACATGTAATTAACCTTCAGTTATGAATTATGCTACAGGCAAAAATTCTTCTTTGGCGGTGAAAAACGTTTATTTTAATGAATACAACTGCAAAAAAAATACTTAGTTAACCCTTGGATGTAAATTGCGCAAAATAAATGTGCTGCCAACAATTACCAGCTTTGTAGCGTGTTAAGACGGCGTTTATTTTACGGAACACAATAACAGAAAAACTTGTAATTAACCTTCGGTTATGAATTAGGCTACCGGCAAAATTTCTTCTTTGTCGGTGAAAAACAACGTTTATTTTAATGAATACAACTGCAGAAAAATACTTAGATAACCCTTGGATGTAAATTGCGCAAAAGAAATGTGCTTCCAACAATTACCAGCTTTGCAGCGTGTTAAAACGGCGCGTATTTTACGGAACACAACAACAGAAAACTTGTAATTAACCTTCGGTTATGAATTATGCTACAGGCAAAATTTTTTCTTTGGCGGTGAAAAAGAACGTTTCTTTTAGTGACCAAAACAGCAAAACAACGCTTAATTAACCCCTGGATCTAAATTGCGCAATATAAATGAGCAACCAAAAATTAAGTGGTATTTGGTTTGTAAAAACACTGTTTCTTTAAATGAATACAACAGGAACAGGCTTAGATAACCCTTGGATATTCAATGTGCTGTGAGCAGATAGCATTAAAATGTATATGCAGCTGCATTAGATGCACACTGGACTTCAGTTCCAATACCCCACAAAATCAGAATTAGAACGTAAGAGAATCAGTCTCTGAGACAAGCTGTGACACCCCCCAAAAAATCGCTGTATAAAAGTGAGTTCTTTAGTATGAGATATCACAAGCAGCAGCAGCGGCGGCAGTCCTTCCCTACACAGCACAGTGAGAGGAGTGTGAGGGGCGAGCATGGCGCCTGGACTTATATAGTGCGGTGACGTCACAGAATCCCGCCGGTCTCTGATTGGCTTTATCTCTGCACATGTCATGTAGGCAACACCTTTCTTCCTCCCAGACTTCTTTGCCCCATGTAACGCCGTGTGGTCGCAGCCATTTTATCAATCAAAAACAAGGTTCGTTCCCGCAAATCACCCCAAACTTCGAATTCGTTCAGAATCGAAGTTTTCCTGAAATTCTAAACGAAGTCCACTTCGTTAGAATCAATTCGCCCATCTCTAATTAGAATCCATTGGATTAGAGACAACAGTGTGTAATTGAATTAAAAACTGGCTATCGGATCGTTCTCAGAGAGTGGTGGTAAATGACTCCTACTCTGAGTGGTTCCCAGTTGTGAGTGGTGTGACCCAGGGCTCACTATTGGGTCCTCTTTTATTTAATGTATTTATTAACAATATAGTGAAAGGGATCAATAGCATGGTTTCAATATTTGCAGATGACACCAAGTTATTCAGGATAGTGCAATATATGGAAGATGCTCATAAATTGCATGCAGACCTGGACATACTGAGTGCTTGGGCATCCACTTGGAAAATGAGGTTCAATGTGGATAAATGTAAGGTTCTCCATCTGGGTAGAAATAATATACAGGCACATATGGTCTTAAGTAGGGGTGAGCGATTATAATCAACAAAGTTGAAATCGGCACGGTTTTTAGGTTGATCGTAAATTTCCGATCACGTGATAATTTAGGTGAGAATCTGCGAATAATCTATTACTATTTTCGGGACTTCCTGTCATTTTGGCGGCCAGCAAATTAGCTTAGAGCATAGAGCAGGGTGAGCGGGGTTTTTTGCAAAATTGTCAGGGACTGTGATGTGTAGGGTTTTTTCTTTGGGCTGGAAAAATCACATGACCTCGTTTTGCTATTTTTAGACAGCCCCCAATCCTGTTCGCCCCAAAAGTGTGTCAGTGTCTCCAATTAGGCAGGCTTTTTTGTTTGATCTCTCCTCAATACACCCTCACCCAGCTCAGCCCAAAGTTCTTTTTATTCACACAGAAAATATGCTTTTAGCTGGTGAACATTAGAACATAGGTAGATTAGAAAAATTTTCAGTTCTAGTTGGGTTAGGTGAGACTTTTTAAAAAAGCTTTCTAGCGCTGTAAAAGCCGCGGGGGAGGGGGGGTGGGGGCGAAAACAGACAGCAGACAGGCAGGCTTTTGAAAGGGAAAGGTGAAAATTGTGCGCCCCAGATTCTGTTCGAACCTCCCATTAAAATGTCTTTTTTTTTTCCCATTTTTTTGGCCCAAGCAACTTGCCCCTGAGGTGAAATAGCTCCTTTTTATTTTGTCCCACCCAAATTTTTGTTCAAAGCCCACCTTGTACTTAAAATTGGGGTACAGAAATTTTCTAGTAACTGCGGGTTTTTTTATATTTAATTGGTAAAAAAACCCCCTTTTTATTACCCGAAACACTTTTTTAATTAGGTTTTTTTTACGGGGGGGCGCGGGCCTTTTTTTATTCAAAGACCCATCTTGTACTTTTTTTAAAGGGATCCCGGGAAATTTGCTAGTAATTGAAAGGTGTATTTCATAGGGCAAAAACCCCCTTTTATTACCCGTACACATTTTAAATTTGGTGTTTTTCATTTTTGGGGGCAGGCCATTTTTGTTCAAAAAACCCATCTTGTACTTGTATTAGGATACAAAAAATTTGTTTAGAAATTTTGCGGGTGTTTTTTCATGGGTTTGAAAAAACCCACCTTTTTTTTTTAAATCCGTACCCCAATTTTTTAGGTTTTTTTTACGTTGGCGCAGGCCATTTTTATTAAAAAGACCCATCTTGTACTTAAAATTGGGATACGGAAATTTGTAGAATTGTGGTGTATTTCTTAGGTGCAAAAAACCCCCCCTTTTATTACCCGGAAACCATTTTAATTATGTTTTTTTTCTTTTTTGGGTGCAGGCAATTTTTGTTCAAAGAACATTTTGGGAATTTTTATTGGATACAGAAATTTGATAGTAATTGAAAGGTTTGTATTTCATAGGTGAAAACCCCCAAACGTTTTATTACCCTTTGTAAATTTAATTAGGTTTTTTTTAACTTTGGTGCAGGAAATTTTTGTTCAAAGTCCCATTTTGGGGACTTATTTTTAGGATACAGAAATTTGCTAGTAACTGCTGTTTTTATTTCATTGGCCCAAAAACCCCACCTTTTATTATCCTTTAACAATTTAAATGGGTTTTTTTTTTCATTTTTTAAAAAGGCCTTTTGTTCGGGCCCAACCATCTTGTATTTATATTAGGATACAGAAATTTCCCTAGAAAATCCCTTGTTGTATTTTTTTTGGTGAAAAAAACCCACCTTTTTTACCCGAAAACCAATTTAAATGGGTGTTTTTCATTTTGTGCAGGCCATTTTTTGTTAAAAGGGCCCCCATTTTTGAAATTATTTAGGTTACAAAAATTTTTGTTAGAAATTTGCGGGTTTGTATTTCATAGGGGGCAAAACCCACCTTTTATTATCCGTACAAAATTTTTATTTAGGTGTTTTTCACGTTGGCCGGGGCCTTTTTTAATTCAAAAGACCCATTTTTTCTTATTTTTGGATACAGAAATTTGCTTTTTAATTGCTGGTTTTTTAAAGGGTGCAAAAAAACACCCTTTTTTTATCCGTAACATTTTTTTTATGTGTTTTTCTTTTTGGGTTTGGCAGGAAATTTTTTTTGTTCAAAGAATAATCTTTTTCTTATTTTAGGTTTCAGAAATTTGATAGTAATTGCGGTGTTTTTTTCATGGGTTTGCAAAACCCCAGGGTTTTATTTTTCCGGGTTGTAAAATTTTAAATTAGGTGTTTTTAAAATTTTGGGTTTGCAGGCCATTTTTTTTTAAAAGGGACCCATCTTGTACTTATTTTTGGAACAAAAAAATTTTGTAGAAAATGCGGGTTGAATTTCTTTGGTCCAAAACCCACCTTTTATTATCCGTACAAAATTTTTAATGGTTGTTTTTCTTTTGTGCGGGCCCTTTTTTGTTAAAAAGGGGCCATCTTTTTAAAAAATTAGGTACAGAAATTTGTAGAAATTTGCGGTGAAATTTCATAGGTAAAAAAACCCCCTTTTTTATTACCCGGGCCAATTTTTTTTTAGGTTTTTTTTTCACGTTGGGAGGCCATTTTTTTTTAAAAAGACCCACCCTTGTCTTTATTGGGTTTACAGAAAATTTTTTTAGAAAATGCTGTTGTTTTTCCCCATTGGTGAAAAATTCCCCGTTTATTACCCCGTACCAATTTTTTTTTGGTTTTTTTTAAACTTTGGTGGGGCCATTTTTGTTCAAAGCCCCTTTTTTGTACTTTTATTAGGATACAGAAAATTTGATAGTAATTGCAGGTGTTTCATAGGTTCAAAACCCCGTTTTTTTTATCTTTGTAAAATTTTTAAAATTTGGGGTGTTTTTCATTTGGCGAAAGGCCATTTTTTTAAAAAAACCCATCTTGTACTTATATTAGGATACAGTTTTTTTGGGCCTAGTAACTTTGTTGAAATTTCTTTGGGTTGGAAAAACCCCCAACCCTTTTATTATCCGCCCAAAATTTTTAAATAGGTTTGTTTTTCACTTTTGTGCAGGCCTTTTTTGTTCAAAGACCCATCTTGAAACTTTTTAATTAGGATAAGAAATTTGCTGTTTTTTGCAGGTGTATTTCTTTGGTGCAAAAAACCACCTTTTTTTAAATCCGTACAAATTTTTTAATTATTTTTGGTTTTTCAATTTGGTGCGGGGAAAATTTGGGGGTCCCTTTGAAATTAAATTTTTTTGGTTACAAAAATTTTTGGGTAGTAATTTGCGGGGTGGGGTTCCATAGGTGCAAAAACCCACCTTTATTATTTCCGTACAAAATTTTTAGTTAGGTTTTTTTTCACTTTGGCGCAGGCAATTTTTATTCAAAGGCCAATCTTTTTATTATTTTTGGATACAAAAAATTTCTCTAAAAACTGCTGTTGTATTTCTTTGGTGCAAAAAATTACCTTTTTTTATCCGAACACAATTTAATTAGATTTTTTCACTTTGGGCTGGAAATTTTTTGGTTTAAAAGACCCATCTTTACTTATATTAGGAAACAAAAATTTTTGGGTTTGAAAATTGAAAGGTGTTTTTAAATAGGTGAAAAAACCCCCCCTTTGATTTATCCGTCCCACAATTTAATTAGGTTTTTTTCATTTTTGGAGCCAGCCTTTTTTGTTAAAAGGGAACCCATCTTGTACTTTTTTTTGGGGATACAAAAAATTTTCTAGCAATTGAGGTGTTTTTCATAGGTGCAAAACCCCACGTTTTTTTTATCCGTTTTTAAAATTTTTAATTAGGTGTTTTTAACTTTGGCGGGGCCCCTTTTTTTGGGTTAAAAGGGCCCCCATTTGACTTTTATTAGGATAGAAAAATTTGTTGTAACTGCTGTTGTATTTAAATTGGCCCAAAAAACCCACCTTTTATTATCCCCCACACAATTTTTTTAGGTTTTTTTTCCTTTTGTGCAGGCCATTTTTTTTTTCAAGGGGACCCATCTTATATTTTATTAGGATACAAAAAATTTGTTTAGAAATTTTGCAGATGTATTTATAGGTGCAAAACCCAAAGCTTTTTTTTATCCCCCCAAAAAATTTTTAATTTGGGGTTTTTTTTCACTTTGGTGCAGGCCTTTTTTTTTAAAAAAGACCCATCTTTTTACTAATTTTGGGGGATACGAAATTTTCTAGTAACTGCTGTTGTATTTAAATTGGGTGAAAAACCCCCCTTTTTTTTTCCCGTACACTTTTTATTTAAAGGTTTGTTTTTCATTTTGGGGTTTTGGCCCCTTTTTGTTAAAGCCCCATCTTGTACTTATTCCGGAAAAAAAAATTTTGTTTGTTTTTGGGCAGGGTGTATTTCATAGGTACAAAACCCCCCCTTTTATTATCCGTAAACAAAATTTATTAGGTGTTTTTCACTCTGGACCGGGGGCCAAATTTTTGTTCAAAGCCCATTTTTTTAATTTTTTCGGTTTCAAAATTTTGCTAGAAATTCCCAGGGTTTTTTTAGGTACAAAACCCAACCTTTTTTACCCTTTAAAAAATTTTATTGGTTTTTTTTCCTTTGGGGGCAGGCCTTTTTTTGTTAAAAGCCCTCTTGAAATTTATTAGGTACAAAATTTTTGCAAAAGAAATTTGCGGGTGTTTTTTTTTGGGTTGCAAAAACCCAAATTTTCTTATCCTTTTAACATTTAAAGCGGGTTTTTCCCTTTTTTGGTGTGCAAAATTTTTGTTAAAAGAGCCACCCCCGAAACTTTAATTTGAATACAGAAATTTTGTGGAAAAACTGCTGTTGTTTTTCTTTGGGTTTGCAAAAACCCCCCGTTTGTTTATCCTTTTAAAAATTTTTAAAAATAGCTGTATTGCCGTGGTGGGGCCCTATTTTTTTTCCAAATAGCCAGGTTGTATGAAAAATTTTCTGGGAACGGGCTGTTTGTCATTGCTGCAAAAAACGAAATTTTTCTCACCCCCATGTAACTTCGGGAATTTTTTTTATTGGGGGGGTTCCTTAAATTCTCATTTTGGGCGCGGAAAGCGAAATTGAAAGATATTTTGTTAAAAACAAATAAATTTCCCTTGTCCTTTGGGCATTTGGGAAATCCTGGGGACTGAAGGAAAAAACACTTTTGTTTTTGGGTTTTAAACGGTTCTTCCCCAAAGACCGCATTTAAATAGGTTTTGCTTGGAAAACTTTTTCGGGTTTTTTAATCCTTTTTGGGGCTGTGGGAAAAATTAGGGGTTTTTAAGTATATTGTGATTTCCGTTTTTTAAATTAAGGGACTGTAAAAAAACCCCCCTTACTTATCCCCTTTTTAAAAATTTTTTTTTTTTCTGAACATGGGGTAAAATGAGGTGGTAAGCAAAGAAAAAGAGGGGTTTTTGGGACATGGGGGGTAAAAAGGGTTTCGAGAAAAGGTGCCCCTTTTCCAGTGCGGGGCGACAGCCCAAGCCAGGGGGAATCGGGTTGCAGGACCGTGGGGCCTTTGTCATCGGGGGTTTCCAGGGCCCGGGTGAATCTCAGTAATGAACAGCGTTCCCAGTCTGCCCTTCAGTGGTTAATGCAACCTGCATCCAGCTCTTTTCCCCCTATTCTCCCAGTCACGGCCCAAAAATTTTTCGTAAATCTTTGTCGTCAGAAACCTTTCCAAACATGAAGCGAAGGCGCCCAAATTTTCAATTGTGTCCCCACCACTTGGATAATCCTTTTTTAAAAGACCTCTTTGTGAAAAAATGGGTTGGGGGTCTCCGGGAAAATTTTTCCCCCCCAAAGTTTTCCCCCAAAGGCCAAAAGAGGAGGGATTTTGTTCTCCCTTCCCCGGGTTATGATGCCATAGAGGAGGAGAAGGAACCCGGGGGCCCAAATGGGGCAAAAATCCCGGGGAAGCGGGTCGGCAACGCTTTGCAGTGCCTTTTGCTTGTAGCCCCCCCAGTTCCGGGGAGCAGAATGTAAAGGACGAGGAAGTCCCCTGTTTTTGATGAAAGATGGGGACTTTGGGGGAAACCCAAACGTGGTTTTTTTCAGCGAATTTGCTTCCGGCGCTTCTTTAGGCCTTGGGAAGAAGACGATGGGGGTTTTAAGGGGTCGTAAGGTTCCCGCCTAAAAAAGGGGGGGGCGCGGGCCAAAAACCCTCCGCGGAGAAAATTTTTCGCCAGCCCGATCAGGGGAAAAAAACCCGGGTTTTCTGTTTTGGCCCCGTCAAAAGGGTCCCGGGCCTCTCAAGCCTGGGCCTTTTTTGAGCAAGCCTCTGATTCCCCAAAGCAAATGTCATTATGCCGCCTTTGGGGTTTAAAAAGGGCACCAGTAGAGGAAAGATTTAGGTGTTTATCCACCACCCAACAGGGTTTAATCACATGCAGACAAAAAGGGCAAGCTTTCCCCAAATGGAGGGAACCCCTTGGCCAAAAAAAGGCCCCAACAGGGTTTGCCGGGTTTTCCCAAACCAACTGAAACCCTCTGTCTCCCCCATCCTCCCCCTCCCCCCACCACCAACCCGTTCCTCACCCTGCCCTTGTCTCTCAGGTCATGACCCATTGTTCAGCCCCCGGCTTCGCCTCCACCCGTCGCCCAAGTATACCCCGGGCACCCCCAGGGACCCATCCTACCCTTCTCCTTCCACCAGTTTGATAAACCTGCACGCCGGGGTTCAGGGGCCCCATGTTACGCCGGGCCGGGCCCTTCTGTTCAGGTTTGGGGCAGAAGGGAAACATTTTAAAAAAAAACCATCCCAAAGCAAAAAAAGCCTAAAATGTCGCCCTTGCCAACCCTTTTGGGCCTTTGGGAAAAAGGGGCCCCTTTGCCTGGGGGACAAAGTTTTTTCCCGGCCACGTCTTGGCCTTGCCTCCCCCCCAATTTACCAGGCCAAGCGGGCATTTTTTTTCCAAAAAAGGCCTTTTCTATGCCCTGGCCAAACCTCGTGTCATCAAAAATTTTTTCAAGCGATTGTCTGTTTCTGTGCCCCGGAAATTTCCATCTGCCCCAAACCGAAAACATGGACTGTAAGCCGGCCCCCAAGGGCCCATTTATCTCTGTGCCCGGGCCACTGGGTGGTGGTAAGGAAGCTCTCAGGCTGGGGGCCCGGGAGTTTCTTCAAAAACCACAGGATGGGGGCGGGTTCTTTCCCCAAGGCCCTTTCTGGTGGCATCCGTCCCCAGAGAAACCGGGCCTGTTAAAATTTAAAATCTGTCTTGGGGGACCTTTTAAAACCCCCAACAGGTCAGGGTGGTGGACAGCTCTTGGGAAAAACGGGGGGAACCGAGCCCCCGGGGCCTGGGTGACCAAGAACCTTGTGCCGGGCAAGGGGGTGTGCGAAAAACGGCCCGAAATCTGTGGCTGCCCTTTAAGATCGGTAGGCTGGGACATCCTTGCCTGGAACATGTCAGGGAACCTTGTTTTCCAAAGGGAAATTTTTTTAAAGCGTTTACCGGGTTTCGGGGATGCCTCCCTGCGGAAGGCCCCCAAAAGGTTCTAAGCTCACACTTCCCCCGGTTCGCCCCATCCCTTCGCCCAAACCTGGCCTGCGTTTGCAGCGTCGGGCTCGGCCTCCCCATCAACCGTCTAAATTGTTGCGGGGCAACACGCTGGAATTTCCCCACCCTCCCCCTTTGCCCAGTAATTCACAGTACGAAGTGACAATGGTGACAAGAGCGGTGCGGGACCTCGGGGGTTGACCCAACCCCGAGAGTGGGGGGCGGTGAAAGGGGCTTCCACCCTTGCCAGTTTTAAAAGAAGCCACCAAAATGGTCATTTGCGGACAATGCCTTTTTTGCATGACCATTGTGGTGATCTTATTTCTGGAACGAAGTTGGACACTCTGAAACATCGGGCCCCCACCAGCGACGGGGAGGGATGGGACACAGAAAGCGGACACGGGAAACCTTTCTCTCCGGGTTGGGAAACCACAAGGCCCGACAGTTTCAAAATTTTATCGGTCTTTTTTTAAAGGGGGTGGTTCGGGGTCCAAAGGGGTAGTTTTCAAGGCGGCGCCTCAGCTCTCAGGGTTTCATCATTTTGAGGGCAAGTCAGGGGTGGTTTAAGCCTTTTTTGCGGGGAGGGAAACGGGAGGAGGAGGAGGATGAGGTTTTCCTGGGGCACCGAAAGTTACCGATGTCCCTTTCCTTGGAAAGGGTTGGCACCCAATTTGAGGGGGGGAGGAAGATGAGGAAAACGTTTGCTTGTGCCCCCCCAACCCAGAGGCTTGGGAAAATTTAAAAAGGGTCCATTTCTCTCCATGAGTTTCCCTTTGGGGTTTCTCCATTTCCCCTTTAACATGTTTCCCCGCATTTTGGACCATTTTGAACAACGTTTTCTTGGGGGTTTCCCCTCTCCTCGTTTCCCCCGGGACCCCAAAGCAAAAATCAGCCCCTTTCCTTCCCCCACCCCCCCAAATAGAGGGGTAAAAATTGGGGGAAATTTGGGGGACCGTGCTGATTGATCAACTGGGGGGACATTGTTGTGTAAATGCTTCACCGGGTCTTTTTAAAAGTCACGGTGGAACAACCGGGCAGCAACATTGTTTGCTTAGGGGCGCCAAGTTGCTTAGGGCAGCCCCGCAGCAAGGGGGTGGCAGAAGGCCTAATAGGTGAACCCCTGGCAATCTTTTTTTTACCCCTCACCCAAAGCTTTTTAATGCAGGGCACCAAAATAAAAACACAGGGGTTTTCAAACTTAAGGTTTTTGGTGGCGGGTCTATCTGCAGGGCTCAAAACCGATGTTTTTGGATTTGTTCCGGGCCCAATTGACTTCCCCGGGTATCCCCAAAAGGTTGAATTGGGCCCCCGGGTCGTTTGGCCCCGCCATAGAGGTGTTGTTTTGCCCCCCGGCCCAGCGTTTATATTGGGGACCTTTTAGCACAGCTGGAGGAGTATTTCAGACAAACGCCCCTTTCCCCCCAGGAAGTTTTGGGGGGGGAGCCTGTCGGGGCTGCTGGCTGGGTGAGGACCGTAGGGGGCTAGGTTAGGGGAAAAATCTGCCTTGCAAAGCCGGTTGCCTGGGACCTTTTTTGGCTTGGGACTTTAAATCTACCCCCTTTTAAGTACCCCCATTTTTCAAACTGCTTTCCAGGGGGGGTTTCAGCCCCCCGGGGGGGCCCCGGGGGAGGCCCAGTCAAAACTTGTCTCTGGGGGGGAAGGGGTTTTAGTGCTTAGCTGCAAAGAGTTTAAACCACCTTTAACATCTGGGGAAGTTTTTTTAAAATCGAGTTTTTGGGCTGTTCCTTTGGGTTTAAAAAAAAAAAAGTCCCCCCATATTTCCAAACTAGGAGTGAGTGCCCCGTTGTCCACCTGCCCCTTTTGGGGGGTTGGT
>JAODAL010024870.1:0-59716 GCA_025379985.1 Phyllomedusa bahiana | reverse complement strand
AAACCTGCGTTTAATAATGACGGACGCCAGCCTGGGCTTTCACCGTACACACTGTAACTCCGGCCCTAGATCATGCTGTGGCCCCAGGACAGGTATAGTCAATGTCCATGAAACTAAAAGGTGGTTGAAAAACTCCTTTTTCCGGCACTTTTTAAATGGGGGGTTCAGCAGGTTTGGGGCTCATGCTGTGGCCCAGGACAGTATAGGTCAATGTCCAGTGAAACTAAAATGGGGTTAAAAAGACTCCTTTTTTTTCCGGCACTTTTAAATGGGGGGGTTTCCATGCAGGTTTGGGGGCTCATGCTGTGGCCCAGGACAGGTATAGTCAATGTCCAGTGAAACTAAAATGTTGGTTGAAAAACTTCTTTTTCCGGCACTTTTTAAATGTGGGGGCCCTGCAGGTTTGGGGCTCATGCTGTGGCCCAGGACAGGTAAGTCAATGTCCAGTGAAACTAAAAATGGTGGTTGAAAGACTCCTTTTTCCGGCACTTTTTAAATGTGGGGTCATGCAGGTTTGGGGCTCATGCTGTTGCCCAGACGGGTAATCAATGTCCATGAAACTAAAATGGGGGTTTGAAAGACCCCTTTTTTTTCCGGCACTTTTAAATGTGGGGGTCATGCAGGTTTGGGACTCATGCTGTGGCCCTTGACAGGTATAGTCAATGTCCAGTGAAACTAAAATGGTGGTTGAAAGACTCCTTTTTCCAGCACTTTTTAAATAAGGGGGTCATGCAGGTTTGGGGCTCATGCTGCGTTCCTGGACAGGATATTCAATGTCCATTTTCAAGTAACATGTTTGGGGTTCAAATCATACTGCCTTCTGGCACTTTTTAATTTGTGGTGAATGCAGGTTTAAGGGCCCAGGCTGTGGTACAAGACGGGATAAAATGGTCTGTGACTTTTTTTTTCTGTGACTTTTATAACCTAATGTGTTGCCTAAGAGTAGCACGTATCCGTTTGACTGTTGTGGATGTTAATTTTCCCAGCTTCTCCAGCCTTGTTTGGGTGTAAAAAATGAAGGTGTTGTTGCTCTCCCATAAACTTTAATGGTCATCGCGCATAATCGATGCTCACTATCGAAAAACCTTATCGATAGCGGCCGACTATCGACTATCGATCGATCTCGATAGCCAACGCAATCGCTCAACACTAGTTCTGATGGAACCTGCACCATAGCTAAGTTTTCACAATACACCTTTTTAGTTCCCTACAAAGATATAGACATAAACAAGATGTCTAGGCATACTCTGTATAAAAAGGGCAGCAGAAAAGCTGGGGATAAATGGGAAATCTCATGTAGTCTTTATGAATACAGACAATAAAATTGACAGTTCTATATTTCTGTACCCTATGATAATGCAAAGTTAATAGAAGCCACAGATTACGCCCACGGCATGATCTGGAATGTTAGTGGCATACAGAAACGCACCATTACACAGCTAGATCTGGTAGATAATAGTAATCAACCAATTTACGGTAACCCTGGATTACCTTACAGCGAGGGAAGCTGGGATATGCCAGATAATTGGCCCCACCGCTGTCATTATATTGACACAGAAGCAAACTTTCAAATAAGAGCTGATCTAAATAAAAATGTAGACATGAGTGATGATTGGTTGAGGAAACAACAGGTAAAAGAGGACTCATAGTGGGGTGACACCTTTTCCTTCTTAAACCCAAAAAACTGGTTTAAAGGCCTAGAAGAGTGGCTGACAGGCATACTCCCTATGATCATGCACATAGAACTGCTCATAATAGTAATATATATGAGAATAACGTGCTTAATGCTTTCTATAAGTAAATGTTGATAAAGAAAAAAGCAAACAGTTGTATCTTGTCACAACCAAAGTAAATATAATGTCCTCCCATCAAGATATAGGCAACCCTAAAATGTGTAATGAGCTTATAATGTGTTGGTTGTCTCTCTTATTGAATCCAGCAGAGGAAACAAAGCATTTAAGGTAAAGTCTGGCTTTATGGTTTAACCACATTAAAGTACCTGAGAAAGGCCTCACATATATATGCTCAAAAGAGGGAAATGTGGGAGAAATGCTTATGATTTTATAACACGGGACTGATAGATTTCACTTGAAATAGTTAACATCTACAGTTTAAAACTGTTCTGCTAAGATTACAAAATGTGACATCCTGCTCAGTCAGGAAATTCTTATCAGGGAAACAGTCAACAGAAAGTGTTTTGCTGAAGATTTTTTTTCGGTCTGGTGACTAGTGATAGCAAAGTAACTGTGTGATGTGACTAGTGACATATGAGTTCATTTCTTGTAGAAGCGTAGCTAATGGCTCCTGGGCCCTGATGCAAAACTTTATACCAAATAAATGACATACCCATTTTATATGAAATGCCTCATATTAATCATAGCTACCACTTAAAAAAACACTTTTTTAAAATATGTTTTTATGTTACAGTATTCTTAGAGCCAAACTTATTTTTTGCTAATGAAGTTGTATAAGAGCTTTAACTTGAGGGATAAATTGACATTTTATTGTTCAGCTCGGTTTTTGATAATGCTTAATTATTTGTGATGACATATTTTGGCAAATTCCGACAAGTTTGATTTTTTATTCCGCTGTTCTGCTTAATGCATTGCTGGGTTTTTTTGATTCAGCAATGCAGTTGCAGTGGTGTAGCGAGGGGGCGTGTGGGGTTTCCTATCTCAGTTATATCACATAAACCACAATGCAGCGGCATCAGACAATGGAGCCTCTTAAGCACTACTGTGTCATGAGGTACTAGCTGCATGCCCCATCAGGCACTTTCTTCAGTAGTAGTGCATAGGTATGAGGCGCTACATGATACTTCTAAGCTGTAAGGGGGAGAAATGTTACTTCTGATACCTAGTGACTTATACCTCAGATGTAACACATATCGTCCCATTAGAACTGGTATATTTCACTTTTCTGATGTAAAATGCGGCAAAAGTGAGAAATACGCCCTTTTTCCCCCTAGTGGGGCAATAATTCGGGCATGTTTGGTGCACTGTGCCCCAGACCCGACACTTTGTAATGTGCCAAACATGTGTGGGCATTCTGGGGCCATTCTGGAGACATGTTGCATCACATTTGTAATATTAGAAACTTTTCTGAATGTAGGACAGTAAAATGAGGCACAAACTCCGAAAACCCAAACCAATTTTAAAGTATCTGCCTGAGTCTGAGTAGTCATAATGGAACTAGATTTGCCATTAGGGCAAAAAAATTTACCTTATTTCTCAACTTATACCAGTAGTGTTGAGCCAAACTGTTTGGCAAAAGTTAAATTCAGCCCAAACTTTTCATTTTTTCCCGTTTTTTTTTTCCCCCCCTTTTTTTTTTTTTTCCCGAAATCCAACATCACAAAACTTGGCTGAGCTAACTGACACGCTTCCCTCCGCTCTCACCTATGTGGCCTACACTTCACCCACACCCCAACCTGAAACAGGCCGGTGGGGGAGGCAAAATATTCTTTCCACCATCATTTCTCCCCCCCTCCTCACTTTCCCCCCTTTGAGGCCACACCCTCAACTCTTTCGGCCTATTTCCCCTCGATGGCGGTGTGACAGACCCTCCCGGCTCACCCGCCCCTCTAGATCATTTTGCTGCAGGGGTCCCTCATTCCTCCCTAGGTGTTTCAACACCCCTTTGATGACCCATTCCCTTCTGCCACTCGTTTTTTTTCACTAACATCTTCTCTTGGCCCCCTCGCAATTTTAAAAACTCTCCCCCCCCCAAGGGTGGGAACTGATCTGATCTTCTGTCAATTCTGCTCCAAAATTTTTAACCTTACTAATTTTCCCCATATCCGCTTTCTGATCATAACCTTTTTTTTTTTCACTACCCAATTAAATTCCCCAAGCCTTTTTCTCTAAACTCACCTGGCCATAAACCCATTCAAAAAAAATTATCCAAAATTTCCCATAAACACCCCAGGAACTTACAAAACACCAATAAGTCCCTCACTCCCCCCCACTTCTCCATCTCCTTTCCGGGACCTACTTCAAAAAATACAATGAAACTCACCCCCCCCCCGGACTTATTGGCACCAATTCACCACCGCCCCAAACCAAGCCAATCCGGGCACCCTTTGGAAAATCCCCAAAACACGCTTTCTGCCGCGATGCTCCGGGTGTGATGACCTGTGGAAAAAGTCAAAGCTAATTTGCAACTCTCTCCACTAAAAAATTCATGCTCAGGATTATCACATTTTCCCCTGCATTGTGTCAAACAAGATAATTTCCCCTTTCATCATCCAACCTACACAAAAACCCCAAAACAACTATTTAAAACATTTTCCCCACCCCCCTCCTCGGGCAAAGGGCTTATTCCCGGTAAACCTGCCCTCTGGGCTGAAACCCCCCGCACACTCAAAGACAAAATCAACAATACCCAACAAAAAAAGAAACCCACACCCCCAAAAAACCCCCCAAATCCTTTTCCCTCCCGCACACCCTCTAGCGCTCCCCAAAGCCCTTGAACAGACACAAAAGGAGGAAGTACCCAAACCCTTCTTTTGCCCTGCTCACCTCCCCAAAACCCCTTTTCCAAAGTGCCCCCCTTTTTCCATCTCATTTTTTAAAGCCCAAATTTCCCCAGCGCCCCCTCTAAACCCTAACCCCAATCTTCAACCTCTTCTCCCCTCTCTACGGGGATCTTTCCTTTCTTTGTTTAAAACTTCTGCTAAAACCCTTTACTAAAAAAGGGCCCTTTTGGGACCCATACTGCGCGGATCAGCCTCAACCCCTTTTCCCCAAAATCTCTAAAACTCCTGAAACGTTTGGGTCTACTCCCACCAAACCACTATTTTTTTGGTAACTTTAATATTTTTTAACCCCCACAGTTGTTGCTTCTGATTTTCCCTCTGTCATTTAAAAACTTGGTATCAACCATCTTCCCTAAACCCCAAACCCTCTGTGCCATTGATATCCGGGAAAAACCTTTCTTTTGGTTCTCACCCAACCCCTTTCTGACCGCTTTTTAAGGTGCCTCAGGGGGCAGGTTCCTTTTTCCCTCCTTTTCCCTTTTTTGCGGGTTTGGAGTTCCCCGGGGGCCCGGTTTTTTGTTCCTCTCCTCTTTTCTTTTCTATACACCCCAAGGGCCAAAACCCACAGCAATTTGGTTTCCTTTTTACCATCCCATTCTGATGATCCCCAAAATTACCACCTTTTTCCCAAACCCATCACTCCTGCCCTGCAAAAAAACACCAGTGACAGCCCTGTCTGCTGTCTCTGCTATTATGTCTCTCCCCAAACTAAAACAAAAACCTCACAAAAAACCTGAACTTCTTGCTTCTTGTCTTTTTTGACCCAATTTAACCCTTTCTCTTCCTTTCCCCCCATCTGGGTCAATATTTTAACCCTTTTAATGCCCTGCAAGAACGCATTCCCTCGTTGTTTCCTAGTTTTACCATGTACCGTCCCGTTTGCCTCCGTCCCCTGACCACAAAACCCTTGGGGAAACCCCGGGCCACACAACCCCAACATGCCTTGAGGGGGGTTCTTTGGTAAATTGTCGGACGGGGGAAAGTTTTGGGGCCCACAGGGGAATTGATCTGGGGGCCCCAAACCCTACTAAAAAAGAAAAATTTTAACCCCCCTCTCGTACGAAAAAAGCCCCATTTACCCAAAAAACAGTGTGCAAAACAAACTTATGTTATAAAAAGTAGCCCCCACATTGTCATCAACTATCAAGACACAGGGCAAAATAGCCCCCATCCATACCCACCACTACCGAATACAATATCTCCCTCCATTTTCCCTTGGTCCCCCCTCCCCCCTTCAAAAAAAAAACAAAAAAGAAAGTAAAAGTGTAACTCCATCACAGGGTCAGGTGTTCCTTTCCTTTTTCAATGGGGACACTGAAACGCTGCCACTAACCGCACCGATATAACCTACAACACCGCCTATGAGACCACTAGAGGCCAACACCACTCAGTATAAAAAAAACACCCCATATAAACCAATAGTATCAAAAACCCACTCAGGTATAACCAAAAACCCACAATAGAAACCACAAATCGACCCCACTCGGGTATAACCTAAAACACCACCAATAGGACCCATAAGGTCAGACACCAGCTCAGGTAAACCCTACAACCCACCAAAAAAGAGACCACTAGGGTCAGACCCAGCTCGGGTATAACCTACAACACCCCCATATAGAAAACACATAGAGGTCAGACACCAGCCGGGAAAAACCCTCCCAACACCGCTAAAAAACCCAATAAAGGCAAAAACCAAACTCAGGATAACCACAACACCACCAATAGACCACTGAGGTCAGACACCAGCCAGGTATAACCAACAGCACCGCCAAATAGAGCCCACATAGGGGAAAAGCACCAGCTCGGGTATAACCCACAACACCATATAGAGGACCACAAAAGGGGGTCAAAAACCAGCTAAAGGAATAACCACAGCACCCCCCTATAGAACCACATAGGGGTCAGCACCAGCCATAACCTATAACACCAATGAACCCCACACAGAGTCACACCAGCTCAGGTCACATCACTTTAAGTGAATACGCTTGACCAAAAAAGTAAAAAACCCCTGACTCGGGGACTCACCGGAGACATCTTATCTGATGATCATTCTCTTCTCCCAGATTTGTTCTTACCCCTTTTTTTTTTCTGCATCCGTTCCACACCCCCATGAACTTGCCCCCGGCCCACCACTCACCCCTGCAAAAAATTACCACAAATATTTTAAATCCTAAATTTTTCCAGCATCTTTTACCTTTTCCCCACCCTGTACACGCTTCCCATGGGGGGAGAGGGGGAAAACAAGCCATAACTTAGAGGCCTAGTAACCTAAGGGTTGGAGGGGGGGGAGAGGCTAACCCCCTGAAAAAAGCTGCAAAATTGGCTGCTCAAACCTCAATTTTATTACCAGGGAGGAACAAGACCCTGGTTTGGAGGCAAATAGGGAAGGGCCCCAGGGAACAAAAAAAGGGGCCCCCTTTTTGGAGGTAACTCCCGCAGGATAAATTGGAACCAGCCCCAGGGAGCGGGGGGACTAGCCACGGGTGGGTAGGTAAACAGCCCCATTAATAACAGGGGCCCCCGTTAGGGAAAATTTTAAGGCTACATTTAGGTTGGTGACCCCAGTTAGGTAGGGTAGGTAGGTGTTGGGGGTCCCAATTAGTTAGGGTGTAGGTAGTGGTTGCCCCTTTAGGTAACTGTAATTAGTTAGGGTCCCCAAAAAACTTTAAACATTTTAGGTAGATACAGGGAGTTAGGGGCCTCCTTTTGGGAGATAACCCGACAGTTAGGGGGGTCCTCCTTTAGGTATTAAACAGGGATTAAAACCTCCTTTAGGTATATACAGGGAGTTTGGGGGCTCTTTTAGGTATATAAGTAGTTAGGGCCTCCCTTTTGCTAGTTGCAGGAACGGGGCCCCCCCTTTAGCTAGGGCAAAACAAACCCACTCTTTACTAGTGGTAGGTAGTCAGGGGCCCCCTTTTAGTATTTAGACCGGGCCCCCTTATGTAGCCAGGGCCCCCCTTTAGGGAGCCAGGCCCTCCTTGTTGTCAAGCCCCTTTTTTGCCTGGGCCCCCCCCCTTATTAGCAAGGGCCCCCCCTTTTTGTACCAGAGCCCCCCTTTTATGTAGCCATGCCCCCCTATTATCAGGGGCCCCCATATTTTTTCAGGGGCCCCCTTAGTTAGTCAGGGCCCCTTTATTACCAGGCCCCCCCTTTATTGTCAGGGCTCCCCTTTTTTAGTCAGGGGGCCCCCCTTTATGTACCGGCCCCCGTTATATAGCCAGGGGCCCCCCGTTATTACCCGGGCCCCCATATTAAATAGGGGCCCCCTAGTTAATCAGGGCCCCCTTTAGGGACCAGGACCCCCCTTTTTTTTAGCCAGGGGCCCCCTTTTCTAGCCAGGGTCCCCTTTGTTTTTCAGGGCCCCCTTTTTGAGCAGGGCCCCCTTTGTTAGTCAGGGCCCCCCTTTATTACCAGGGGGCCCCATTATTTTGCCGGGCCCCCTTGTACCAGGGCCCCCCTTTATGTACCAGGGCCCCTTTATTCCAGGGCCCCCTTTAGGTACCCGGGCCCCCTTATGTAGTTAGGGCCCCACTTTATGCCAGGACCCCCTTTATGTAGCCAGGCCCCCTTTAGTTACCAGGGCCCCCCTTTATGAGCCCGGACCCCTTTTGGGGGCCAGAGCCCCCTTTGGTATCGGGGCCCCCTTTATTTTTCAGGGCCCCCCTTTTGGGAGCCAGGGGCCCCCCCTTTTAAAAGTCAGGGCCGCCCTTTATGTAGCCAGGCCCCCCTTTATTAGACAGTGCCCCCCTGGAAAAAAGCCAGTCCCCCTTTAGGAGCCAGGGCCCCCTTTAGGTAGCCAGGGGCCCCCTTTATGTAGCCAGGGCCCCCCTTTAGATAGCCAAGGCCCCCCTTTAAATAGCCAGGGCACCCCTTTAGATAGCCACGGCCCCCCTTTGTTAGCCAGGGCCACATTATGTAGTCAGGGCCCTCTTTAGTTAGCCAGGGCCCACCTTTAGATAGCCAAGGCCCCCCTTTGTTAGCCAGGGCCCCATTAGGTAGTCAGGGCCCCCCTTTATGTAGCCAGGGCCCCCCTTAGATAGCCAGGGGCCCCCCTTTTGTTTGCCAGGCCCATTTGTAGCCCGAGCCCCCTTTAGTACCAGGGGCCCCCCTAGGTAGTTTAAAAAACAAACAAAAAAACAGCCAGTTACCTGGCTACGGCTCCCGCTCCCGGCCTCTCCGAGCTGCCGCTGTCTCTTACTGCCGCCCTGCATAGGCGGCGCGGTGAAGTAGGGGCCGGCGCCCGGCAGGCTGAAGGCCTGACGCCTTCAGCCTGCCAGGGAGATCAGCGGAGTGCAGCGCTAGTGGTGCTGTGCTCCGCTGACACCGCGCAGCCCCGGGAGTCGGGGACATTAATCCCCAACTCCTGGGCCGGTATCTGGACGCTCGGGACACAGGGCCTGGGCGTTCAGAGACTGGATGCGTGGCCAGGCCCCAGGGCTCACAGCGATCCCCCGGTGGCCCAGTCCGAGCCTGGTTCTGGTGAATACCAAGACCTACTTAGATTCTGCTCCCTGGAGTGGCTTATACCACCGCTTGTGGTGGTCCAGAGAATCCACTTCTCCATAGCCGTTACACATCCAGGGACTCAGAAGTGACATCTTTTCTGATGAGTCATCCCCTTTGGGGCGAGCAGGCAAGAGAAGCCTGGATACTTCTTCTTCTGTCGTCGGGTCCGGAGCTGAGAGTAGGCTGGGGGATGTGTGGGGAGGGACCAGATGGGTGCAGCTTGGGGTTTGAGATGAGATGTTTTGCCGGCTTCTGTCAATTTTCTCTGTGAAATGAGTGGCCAGGTCTTCAGCACAGAGGTCAGTGACCGGGGCCGGAGCTTTAGGCCTGAGAAGGGAGTGGATGGTGTCAAACAGGCGTTTAGGGTTGTTGTGTAATGTGGAGATTAGAAAGGTGAAATATTTTTGTTTGGCACAATGCATGGCAGAGTGGTAAGTCCTGAGCATAAATTTGAAGTCCAGGAAGTCTGCAGGTAGCTTTGACTTCCTCCACAGACGCTCCACACACCTGGAACATCGCTGCAGGAAGCGAGTCTGAGGCGTGTGCGAAGGCTGCGGGGGTCTGACTCTGGTGGTGCTGTGGGGGAGTGGTGCCAATATGTCCAGGGTGGATGAGAGAGTTGCATTATATTGTTTGGATGCCAGGTCAGGGCAGGAGAGGGAGGAAATTGGGGGAAGTGAGGACTGTATGGTGTTTGTGAGTTCCTGGGTATTAATGGAGCTAATATTTCGGAATGGGTGACGGGCAGGTGTGTCCAGATATGGGTGAGAATAAATAATAGTGAAGGAAATAAGGTTGTGATCAGAGAGAGTATAAGGAGAATTATTAAAGTTAGAGATTGAGGAACGGTTACAGAAAACCAGATAAAGAGCATGCCCATCCTTGTGGGTGGGAGAGTCTGTAAACTAAGATAGGCCGGCGGAAGAGGTTAGTGAAAGGAACTGAGAGGCAGAGGGAGACATGGGGTCATCAATGGGGATGTTAAAATCACCCATGATGAGTGTGGGTATTTCAGTAGAGAGGAAATGAGGAAGCCAGGTAGCAAAATGATCCAGAAACTGGCGGGGTGAGCCAGGGGGTCTATACACAACTGTAACTCTGAGGGAGACTGGTTGAAAGAGTCTGAGGGTGTGGACCTTAAAGGAGGGGAAAGTGAGTGAGGGTGCAGGAGGAATGACCTGGTAAGTGCAGTGTGAAGAAAGAAGTATGCCAACTCCTCCACCTTGCCTGCTCTCAGGTCTGGGGGTGTGGGTGAAGTGTAGGCCGTCATAGGTGAGAGCGACAAGTGAAGCGGTGTCAGATTGCTGGAGCCATGTTTCAGTGAGAGCTAGGAGATTGTGGGAGTTAGAGAGGAACAGGTCATGAACAACAGTGAGTTTGTTACCGACAGATCGTGCGTTCCACAGAGCACATTTAAAAGGGACTAGAAAAGATGGACAGAGAATAGCAAGCAGGTTAGTGGGGTTTCTGTGGGAGGATGAGGTGGGGTGAGCAGTAAAGGAGGGTTGGCCGGGGTTAGGAGAGATGTCACCTGCAGCGAGAAGCAGGAGAAAGAAAAGATACAGCAGATGGTTCAGTGATGAACATGAACGGCGTTTGTGCGGTACTATGTGAGCAGGTGGTTTGTGGTATTTGAAAAGGGAAAGGAGTGTGTGTGATGAACACATGTGTGAGGAAAGGAGAAAGGCGCTGATGTGGATAAGATTTTCAGGGGGCATAACTGGGTGGTAAGCCAGGAGGTAGATGGCTGCAAGATAGACAGCAATAGCAAGCATGGTGAATAAGTTTTTTTTTTTTAAAGACTAGATACAGTAATCACAAGAAAAGGCGAGCCTCCTAGCCCCTTCGGCTGACTTTCGGTCTAATTCCGGTCTTATTTCAGATAAATCACTTTCATATCTGGTTCACTTACAGATATTGTTCACTAGTCTACATGGCTATCCTGACCAAATGGTCAATACTTACCCAAGCTAACTAATTTATACCATGCTATGTGCAGTTCATAGATATAAATCAGTGGGCCCAGCTGCCAGCAATCGGTGGAGTTACAAATGAGCCAGCAGAGGACATACTAGAAGGGTATTATGTGGGGTCACTAGAAACACAAATAAACATAGGATGATTATTCAAGGCAGAGATTGCCCGGCCACCACGCGTCCCTGTAAAATTTGCACACAAATATCTTAGAATCCTCACTTTTCCAGCACCTCTTTACCTATTCCCACCTATGTTTAAACTTCCCAGGGATGAGCTAGCGGATACTGATCATAGCCTAGAGGCACAGTCTCCTTGGGAGGGGAAAGAGGACTAACCCCATATAAGTTGTGCTACGGCTATGTACACTTCAAAACCATATTATGCGGTCCAAATTATGCGGCACAATGACATTCTGGAGGTGGCAAAAACAGGAGTAGGCCACAGAGTGGGACAATGACATAGTGTGGAGGTCACGGGAAACAACCCCACATAGCAGCATGAGGTCAGACAGTGGCACAATGACATTCTGGAGGTGGCAAAAAAAAGGAATAGGCCACAGAGTGAGACAATGACAAGTGTGTAGGTCACGACAGCAGCCACAGCAGCAGCATGAGGTCAGACAGTGGGACAATGACACAGTGTGAAGGTCACGGGAAACAGCCCCAAACAGCAGCATGAGGGCAGACAGGGCACAATGACAGTGTGTAGGTCACGGCAGCAGCCACAGCAAACAGCATGAAAGGGCAGACAGTGGCAAAAAGACATTCTGGAGGTGGCAAAAACAGGAGTAGGCCACAGGTGGGACATGACACAGTATGGAGGTCACGGCAGCAGCCACAGCCCGCAACATGAGGTAAGACAGTGGCACAATGGACATTCTGGAGGTGGCAAAAAACAGGAATAGGCCACAGAGTGGGACAATGACACATGTGTAGGTCACGGCAGCACCACAGCGCAGCATGAGGTCAGACAGTGGCACAATGACAGTGTGTAGGTCATGGCAGCAGCCACAGCAGCAGCATGAGATCAACAGTGGCACAATGACAGTGTTTTAGGTCACGGCAGAAGCCACAGCAGCAGCATGAGGTCAGACATTTGGGACAATGACATTCTGGAGGTGGCAAAACAGGAGCAGGCCACAGAGTGGGACAATTTACACAGTGTGTAGGTCACGGCAGCAGCCACAGCAGCAGGATGAGGTCAGACAGTGGCACAAAGGACACAGTGTGTAGGTCACGGCAGCGCCACAGCAGCAGCATGAGGTCAGACAGTGGCACAAGGACATTCTGGAGGTGGCAAAAACTGGGTAGGCCACAAAGTGGCCAATGACATAGAGTGGGGGTGACAGGGGAAGCAGCGGGAGGTAAAGGGGGGTGCAATGAAAAGAGTGGGGAGGGGGTGGCAAAAACCAGTCCCTGGAAAAAGAGGGTTGGGGGGCAGAGGGAGAAACTGGCACCCCAGAATGTGTGGCATCAGGGGGGGTTGGCGGCTAAAAAAGTGGTGAGGCGGGTAGTTTGAACCCAGATTTTCCTTTTTCTCACTTTTTGGGTTTGGGGCGTCAGGGCTGATCCCAGTCGCCCGCCTAAGGAAATTGGGGTGTGGGGAAACCCTGGCCTACCCCACGCCTGATTCATCTTACAAAAGGTCAGTCTTTTCCCCACATTTCCTGGAAAAGGGGGTTCTCCTTGGGGTTTACGAGGGGCCCCCGCTGCACTGAACACCCCCCTATTTGTGCCACTCTCGGGCCCGGGCAGGCACCATTCCCCCAATGTAATTTTTATGCAAGTTCCCGGGCCACACACCCAGTTTGGCTCCCCAGTAGCCCCAAGCGGATTTTTCCCTAACGGGGTGGCAGATTTGCTGTCCAAGTGGGCCCACCAACTTTGGTTAAAGGGGTCTCCCGGGTCCAGCTGCTCTGTTGCGGGCAAAGGGCCCCCTCTCACTGGCGGGTAAGGAAGCTCCCTCATCAGTAAACTCCAGACTTGGGTTTGTTTCCCGATGGAGCTGGACTGCCCCGCCCACCCATCTTCCCCGGCACCCGCGGCATTTAGTCCCGTGAGCGCTGAAGAACCCCCCGGTAAAGCCTGTAAAGGGGGGGGGAAAGGGATGCCGACATGGGCAGGGGCCAACAAAACTACGGAGGTTTTTTCCCTATAGTTTTTGGGTTTTGGGTCCCCCCTTCTAAATAGCGGGGAAAAAACCCCCTCCCTAGGGTGGGAGCCAAAAAGTCTTTCCCACTCCCGGATGTTTAAATTATTCGGCTGTCACTACCCAAAGGCAAAAAAAACCATGTTTGCGGGCCATCTGCACAAGTGACTCCGGGGGGCTCTCTGCCCCATCTCCCTGTATACTGCCACGGTGCTTGCGGGTCATTGCCTCGTCTTCCTCATCTCCATCTACCTCCCAGCTGCTCCGGGCTTGCTCTCTTGTAAACTGGGTAAAAACCCCACTCTTTCACCAAAAATTCTTTGCCCCAAATTGTCCCCCTCCTCCATTTCATTCCCCCCCGGGACTCATTTTGGCCCGCGAGTTTTGTATCCCCAAAAATCTCCAGTCCCCTGCCCAGAAAAGTTTTTTAAAAGCATCTTTTTCCAGGACAGGGAAGCAGGGGGAAAGGGTTTTATTCATCCCGTATTCCTGGCAAATTAAACCAAATTTAATGGGGCCCTCCTCGAAGGCCCAACAAAGGGGCGGGTTGTCCCCCAAATGATGCCACTGGCTGACATAAAAGGTTACACGGGGAGTACCCCCTGCCCGCCGGGACATCAAAAAATCGTTAATGGCCTTTCCTGTTATACAGTTGGTCCAACAGTCCCAGGCGGGAAATTTCCAATGGGTGGAAACATTGCATATAAAGGTGTGTTGGGGGAGGCTTTCTGCCCCCTGAAAACCCGAGGGGGGCCCCCTTGGCTTTTGTGGGGAAATGGGATGAAGTCCCAACACCTTTCCTGGCCATTTTCAAAAAATTTTCTGAAGAGGGTGGAAGATTTTCGGGAACCCTTTTTCAAAACCCAGATTGAAAAAACGTGCCCCTTTGCAGGGCGAAAGGAAATCTTCCCTCCTGGGTGCAGCGGGAACCATGTTCCTCCCATTGCCCATCACCATGGTTCCGATTTGCAGTTGGTGCGGAGAAAAGCCACACATCGATTTCTTGCTGCATGACGCGGAGCAGTTCCTCCCCTGTGTGACTTTGTTCGAGGCAGCCAGGTGTAGAACTGCATACACCGCTGTGCCCTACACATGTGGTATGATGAAGCATACTTGTGGAGGCTGAGATGGTGGTGGTGGTGGGGGGAGGGCACATTGGGGCAGGAGCCCAGTTTGGCAACGTGGAGGAGAAAGCGGCCGTCTCCTGTCCAAATTGTTGGTGTGCCTGGCAGGAAGCACATTCACCCAGTGGGCCGTAAAGGACATGTTTCTGTCCTGACCGTAGTTACAGCTCCAGACATCCGCGCTGCCGATGCACCTTGGAACAAGCCGATAAGCTCAAGGACTACCCACCTTCTGTTCTCCATATTTATGAAGTGCTGGTACTGCCTTTTTGGAAAAGAAAATTACAGCTTGGAACCCACAATCTCTTTCTCGGCACAAGCCATTAGTTCTCTGAATGGTGCAGAGTCCACCATTTGGAAAGGAAGGGACTGCAGCACCAAAAACTTGGACAGGAGTACGATCAGCTTCTGCACCTTAGAATGGTTGGACGCATACTGTTGTCTCTTTGCAATTGCCTCGCTGAACGACTGCTGGCGCTATGAGTAGCGAGGAGCAGGAGCATCTGGACCGGGAGATGATGTCAAAGAGAAACAGCTCCCTTCTGCAGAGGTGGTGGAGCCTTGTGTGGCTGCAATGGAATGCGTGCCACTGGGCGCTGCTGCTGCTGCTGTTGCTAGAGCGGCAGGATGGACCACCACATCTGAGCCACGTTTCTCCCAGGCCACCGGATGGTGACGCTGCATGTGTTGACGCAGGGCCGTGGTGCCAATGTTAGCTCCCTTGCCACGCTTCACTTTCTGCCCACAGATTCTACATATACCCATATTCGGCTCCTCCGGTGTCTTAGCAAAGAACTGCCACACCGCCGAGTATCGGATTTTACCGCCAACGCTCTGCACTGAGTGACTACTGCCGACGCTGCCTCCCTGAGCCCCTGTGCCGCTACTTTCTTGGTTTTTTACCCCGTGGCCGCTTGGCTCCCGACCTCACACTGCTGCTATCGTGCTGACTCACGGCCACACGACCCACTTGCTGGCTGCGCCGCTGCCTGACGCGCAAGCTGACGCCCTCTTCTCCTGACGATGATGAAGCCCTTGCCACACCCGGCTCTCAGTTGCGGTCGGCTACTTCATCATCTATTTTTGTTTCATCGTCACTGCTGTCCTCATCACCGGTCATGGTATGCAGAGGCTGACCCCTCACAACATGACCTCCCATGCCACTCTCAACATCTATACTTTGCCACCTACTGCAAGAAGCAGGGGATATTGGCCCCATTTCTTCGCTGCCAAGTAGCTGCTGACTGCCCTCCTCAAATTGTTCATCCTCGCTATATAGTGGCGCTGAAGCCCAGACCACATAGTAGATCTCTGGCTGAGGGAACCGGATTGGACAGAGGCGGGTTGAGGACAGGTGAGGGCCGCTGACCCGCTCCCGGCCCATGCCAACTAAGGGTTGTGTCTGACGTTCCCACTGACTCTTGGCTGGGGTTGTCAGATGTCATCTGGGAGGAAGTGGATAACCTAGTCAACCAATCAAGAACCATTGGGTTGCTGAACAATACACGGCCGCTAGATGACAGCGGCAGTTGTGGCCTCACCGAGTGACCCCTGCTGCGATGTCAACTTGCTGTGCTGTGACCTGCTCCAGGAATGTTTGTGCCTCTGCCACTCGCAGGTGAAAGCCTGCCACCTCTCTGTCTGACATACTGTTTGTTCTAAAATGTACAGACACTGTTTGATGAAGATATCTGTATATGATAAATACACACCCTGTATTTGACTCCAAATGAACCCACTAAGAAGCTGGGTAACCCTTGGATATAAATTGCGCTCCACAAATGGGCAGGAAAAATTGACTTGTATGTGCCGTTTAAAAACTCTGTGTATTTTACTGAATATAAAAGCACAAACAGGCTTAATTAACCTTCGGATATGAATTATGCTACAGAATTTCTTCTGTGGCGGTGAAAAACAAAGTTTCTTTTACTGAGTACAACTGCAGAACAACGCTTAATTAACCCCTAGATGTAAATTGCGCCAAACAATTGAGCAACCACAAACTACGAGCTTTGTAGCGTGTTACAATGGCGTGTTTTCTACGCTACACAACAAGAGAAAAAATTGTAATTAACCTTTGCTTGTGAATTATGGTACGGGAAAATTGTAATTTTTTGGCGGTGTAAAAGACGGATTATTTTAGTCACCACAGCAGAAAAACAACACTTAATTAACCCCTGGATGTAAATTGCGCAAAAGAATTGAGCAGCCACAAACTACTAGCTTTGTAGCGTGTTACAATTGTGTGTTTTCTACGCTACACAACAAGAGAAAAAATTGTAATTAACCTTCGCTTGTGAATTATGGTACAGGAAAATTGTAATTTTTGGCGGTGAAAAAGACAGTTTATTTTTTTCACCACAGCAGAAAAACAACACTTAATTAACCCCTGAATGTAAATTGCGCAAAAGAATTGAGCAGCCACAAACTACTAGCTTTGTGCGTGGTTACAATTGCGCGTTTTCTACGCTAAACAACAAGAGAAAAAATTGTAATTAACCTTCGTTTTGTGAATTATGCTACGGGAAAAAATTGTAATTTTTGGCGGTGAAAAAGACAGAGTTTTTTTTTTGTCACCCAAAGCAGAAAAACAACGCTTAATTAACCCCTGGATGTAAATTGCGCAAAAGATTTGAGCAGCCACAAATTACTAGCTTTGTAGCGTGTTACAGTTGCCTGTTTTCTACGCTTCACAACAAGAGAAAAAATTGTAACTAACCTTTGCTTGTGAATTATGCTACAGAAAAATTGTAATTTTTGGCGGTGAAAAAGACTTTTTTTTGGAGTCACCACAGCAGCAGAACAACGTTTAAATTTAAACCCCCTGGATGTAAATTGCGCAAAAGAATTGAGCACCCAAAAAATTTAAAGTGGTTTTTGTTTTGTAAAAACGCTGTTTCTTTAAATAAATACAACAGGAACTGGCTTAGATCCCCCTTGGATATTCAATGTGCTGTGAGCAGATGCATTATAATGTATAGCAACAGCAGTGGACGCACACGGACTTTCAGATCCAATACCCCAAAAATCAGAAATAAAACATTAAGAGAAGCAGTCTCTGAGACAAGCTGAGACACCCCACAAAAATCGTGTATAAAAAACAGTTTCTTCACTAAGACTATCACAATCAGCCGCGGCAGCACCTTCCCTGATCATACAGTGAGAGGAGTGTGAGCTCCCAGCGTCGCGCCCGGACTTATATAGTGCGGTGAGGTCACAGAATCCCCCCGGGTCTCTGATTGGCTTCATCTCTGCACATGTCATGCAGGGCTATGCCCTTCTTCTCCCAGAGTGCTTTGCCCCATGTAACGCCATGTGCTCGAAGCAATTTTATAAATAAAAAGCACACTTCGTTCACCCAAAGTCCCCCCAAACTTCGACTTTGTTCAGAACCGAAGTTTTCCTGAAATTCTAAACGAATTCCACTTCGTTAGAATCAATTCGCCCATCTCTAATAATGAGGCTAGTAGATTCTTGGGTATTTTCAAGTTTTTAGACAGCCATATCTGATTGTACCTGCTTAAGGCCCTGTTTCCAGGCCTATTGGAGAGCTAGAACCATTTGTTTCATTTCAAGTTTGGAAGGAAGCAGTGGTAAAAGGGCACATAATTCTGGATGAGCCTCTAGAAAATTCCAAGCATCTTGAGGAAGACCGATAGCTTGGGATGTTGCATATTATCCTGTTGGTTGGTGGATGGAATCCCATGGGCTTAGAGGTGGCCATAATTGTCTGCCCCCATGCAGAAGAATCTGGACTTGAATTCCAGGATGCACTGTGTTGTATAGGATCAGAGTCAAAGCTCTGGGTTATAAATGGATCCATTACAGAAGAAGAGGCCTGCTGCTACCCTGGAATACATAAATTTTTATTGTGGCTTGTATGAACAAGGATCCACCATGCAAGAGAACCTGATTCTGTCCTTTAAGTCAATTGTCATTTTAGGGGTTAAAATTGATCCCTGTGTATGGGTGAGCTTTAGTGGGAGAATGATATCCCCAGGTGGATGGACCCCTGTTTTTTTTAGAAAATGCCATGCTTTAGGTGCATGTCAGTGATTCCATATTGCAGACAGAGGAGGAGGTAACAGTAATGTTGGTGGGCTTTACAGTGGCCAAGTTGCAGAAACCATTTATTTGTGTAGGAGAGCAAGACTATCGCCCAGACTGCTGTAATGGTGACATTATGCCCTGTGGAAAGATGGATGACATGTTAGGGAGTTGATCTGACTGTGTTACAGGGCTGTGTAAAGCACAGTTCCTCTCGCTAAGAGTAGGCATCAGGGAGAGCAGACACTGATCGTTAGAGTCTTTCTGTGGTTCAACGGACAAAGGCCCCTTTGAGCTTCGGTTTTCTGTGCTCCCCTCTATAGTGAGGCTGGTTGTCCTTGGTGCTTGCATGGATACGTCTCTGCTGTAAACAGGGATATCGATATCTTCCGAGAAGCTGTCGCTGTATGATGAGCTGCTGAGGAGAAACAAAGAGATTGGCAGGTGAGGAGGTGTTCGCAGCTCTACACTACTTATGATAGCAGATTTTTTCTATCTCTTGCTCTGCGATGCAGGAGATGGGCAAGATAATGCTGATCACACTGAAGAGTGGGAAGACAATGGATCTCCAAGTCCAGCAGGTGGGAGAAATAGTTAGAAGTTGAAATATCTCCCGAAGTTCTTGGGAACCCGGGGTGTCTTTTTGGCTCTCTATTGCCCATAATAAGTGCTCTTTGTAAAGGTTATGGCTAGTCCGGGAGTAGTTCAAGGGGAACATGACCACTTGTTCATGTGTCAAGCAACCCCCATCGACTGTGAGAATGAAAAATTATGTTTTATTTTTTTAATAACATGCAGTTTTAGATGAAATTTTTTTATTTTAATAAGGAATACTAGAATAAAAAGCACCCCATTTTGATTTCAACACCCCTCAGGTAATTCAGGTAATTCATCTGGAGCTGTATTCTGTGTTTTGGTCACACATATATTTCAGATATTTTAGGGCTGGGATTTAAAAATAGAAAAAAAAACAACAGTTTAGCCATTGCTCTTTGGGTTTAATTTTCACAGTGTTCGGCGCCGTTCGGTATAAATGACATGATAACTTTACTATGCAGGTCGGTACTATAACAACAATATCAGTTTTATATTGTTTTTTTATGTTTTACTACTTTTACACTTTTGCTTGTCAAAATATAATAATGAACCTTTTTTATCCAGAGATTTTTATACATGTGAGAGTTTATGAAAATCTCCCAGCTGTGTTTTATGGAGGATCAATTTTATGCTAACATCACCTCTATTTGCAGCCTGATCCCCCACTTCAAGACTACATTTCCCACTGAGCCAGCCTGAGGCTTAATAGACACTGTGCAGCTGTATTTGCTTTGTGTGGAAGATAAAAGCTGTCCTGCTGTTCATCCCATTCTGTATTGATGCAGTATGACAGAACCCTATATTTTCCCTCAAGTGCTTTCCCCCCTCTGCTTTGTGTCTTGTAGGGCAAGAAGAACAGTCCGGTACCCATTTTATTTGTAATGAGTGCTGTCAGTTAGCTCATTGTGTCCTGTGCTCTTCACAGTATTTCTTATCTGCTGCCCAGTGCTGTGTCTCTGTTTGGAGTACCCTGCTGCCTGCAGAAATGCTGGGTCTTAGATGAAGCTATAGGGCTTAAGTGTTGAGGCTTCAGATCCTTGTTTCTTCTGGTGTGCTACCTTTATCTTATCTGTCGTCCCACTGGACCTTGTCAGTCATCCAGGGTCTGAGTTTCTCCTACCACAGGGTCCCTTCTCTATTCTAAACAGTGTGTAGGGACTGAGTGAGAGCAGTGTACTGACAGGTCCTGGCTCCTTCCTTTTGTCTTTTGTTACTCACGGGCTAAATACAATAACATTGTGGACCAGATTTGGCCTGTGGGCCTGAGTTTGACACCCCTTCTCTGTTAGGACATTTATTCATTTATTAAAGATAAATAAGGGTCAGAGAAAGTGTACCAGGCTGCTGCATTGGGGGAGAGGGAGTCACAAATCCTAAGGAAGATCTTTGTGAACCAAGAGGGTAGTAAGGGAGATAAAATAGAATTTAAACCAGTAATACCACATCAACACATTAAGTATTAGGAACAATGACCCACATTTACTACTATGGTTGAAATAGAAGAGTCTTAAATAGTGTTGAGCGATTATTATCGACAAAGTTGAAATCGGCAGTTTTTATGTTGATCGAAATTTTTAGATCATGCGATAATTTAGCGTTAATAAATCTGTGCATATCTATTAAGATTGCGCCTTTTTCGGCGCTTCCTGTCATTTTGGCGGCCAGCAAATCAGCTTACAGGAATAGAGCAGGGTGAGATGTGTGTGCGACGTCATGACTGGGGATGTGTATGGTTGCGATGGCTGGAAAATCACATAGACTCGTTTTTACATAGAAACAGGGCGTTTCCTGTTCAGCCTCAGTAGTCTCTCAGCGTCTCAGAGCAGAAAGGACGTGCGCTCAGGCTTGTGTCATAAGCTCAGCGAAATGTATTTATTTCTTCACAGAGAACCTCTACTAATAGCTGTGATCCTTTACAATTTAGTTAGATTAGAGATTGGAAGATTTTATGTAGTTAGGTAGAGATTTTAAAGGAGCATCTACCGCTGTAAGTACGGGAGGAGGGGGGCGGGGGCGGCCCGCGGGAGAACACAGACAAGCTCTATAAAGAATACTGGAATAAAGCTTCACCAAGACTTAGTGTAAGACATGTGCACTGCAATAGCTTTATTATTAACAGTTTTCTATTGGAAATATTTCCTGGATTTGGGCAGCCTGACTTATAGGATACAATCTTATTCTAGTAAACTGCAGGTTCTTAGTTAGGTGCAATAATTCACTTTTATTAGGCAGTATACATTTCAGATAGGTGTTCATTTTCAATTTTGCCCATTTCCACCTTTGTTTGATATATCCACTTGCACTAATTTTAAATCCAACAATTTTTGTCACCTTGGTGAATTGAAAATGGTGCAAAAAATATCTTGTATTATACGAATACATAACAGGATACGTGTTTGTTGACTTTGGCGCACTAAAGCTTGTCATGAGCAGCTTGCACTTAAATCTGAATCCAGCATTTTTATAGTCACCACAGGTGAATTGTAAGGTGCCAATATATCTTGAATGAACGAATTCAGTACCAGATACGTGTTTTTTGACTTTGGCGCACTACCAGCTTTGTTCATGCAGGCAGCTTGCACTTAATCTGAATCCAGCATTTTTATGTACACAGGTGAATTGAAGTGGCAAATAATATTTGTATTATACGGATACATAACAGATACGTGTTTTTTGGCTTTGGACACTATGGCTTTGTTCATTGAGGCAGCTTTGCACTTAATCTGAAGTCCAGCAATTTTATAGTCACCCAGGTGATGAATTGAAGGGTGCCAAAAAAGTATCTTGATTATACGAATACTAACAGATACGTGGTTTTTTGACTTTGGCGCATACAGCTTTGATCCATTGAGGCAGATTGCACTTAAATTGAATCAGCAATTTTATAGTCACCACAGGTGAATTGATAGGTGCCAAATATACCTTGTATTATCCGAAAACTTTCAGATTACGTGTTTTTTCACTTTGGCGCAGGCCGCTTTGTTGACAGATCTACTTTGCAGTTATATTTGAATCCAGCAATTTTGTAGGTCACCACAGATGAATTGATAGGTGCCAAAAATACATTTTATTATCCGAATACATTTCAGATACGTATTTTTTACTTGGCGCAGGCAAGCTTTGTTGATAGATTACTTTGCAGGTTAAATTTGAATCCAGCAAATTTTGTAGTCACCAAGGTGGAATGATAGGTGCCAAAAATACCTTTTATTATCCGAATCATTTCAGGATACGTGTTTTTTCACTTTTGGCGCAGGCCAGCTTATTGATAGAATCTACTTTGCAGTTAAATTTGGAATCCAGCAATTTTGTAGTCACCACAGGGTGAATTGATTAGGTGCCAAAAATACCCCTTTTATTATCCGGAAAACATTTCAGATACGTGTTTTTTCACTTTGGCGCAGGCCCAGCTTTGTGTAGATTCTACTTTTGCAGTTAAATTTGATATAGCAATTTTGTAGTCACACAGGTGGAATTGATAGGTGCAAAAATACTTGTATTATCCGAATACAATTTTTTCCAGAAACGTGTTTTTTTTCACTTTGGCGAGGCAAGCTTTGTGATAGATTACTTTGCAAGATTATATTTGAATCCAGAAATTTTGTTTTGATTTGAGGGATTTGAGAATAGTGGTGATTTGCCGTCTTTTAATAAGAGACTTTCCAAAACTCTTCTCCATACACCTTCTCAAATTTTTATTATTTTGAACATGGAGCGAAATTCAGGGTGGTAAGCGAGCAAAGTAGGGGGGTAGGACTTGGAGTAGAGGTTACGAGAGAAGGTGCTCCTTCCAGTGCTGGCGACAACACGCAAGCCAGCGGTATTGTCAGTTTTTTGCAGGACCGTAGGCCTGTCATCGCTGGTCAGGGCCCTGTGATTCTCAAGTAACGAAACAGCGTCGCCAATCTGTCTTTCAGTGGTTAATGCAAACTGCATCCAGCAGTTTACCTCCTCGTCCTCAAGTCACAGCACAAATTCAGTCATCAGCATTCATCCAGATCCGTCCAACATGAAGCAGCCCAAATGTTCAACTCGTGTACCCACCACTGTGGATAATCCCATGTTATGAAGACCTTTTTGATGACAAAATGCGGTTGGGGTCGAAGGCATGTTAAAAGATCAAGATGGGCCAAAGAGGATGATTTTCTTGCTCTGACGCCCAGTTAAGGATGCCATCAGAGGAGGAGAAGGAAGCCGGCCAATCGGCAAAAATCCCGGGCGGTCGGCATGCCTTGCAGTCCTCTTGTTGTAGCCACGCTCCTGGACTGCATAATGTCTAGAAACGACAAGGTCACTGTGTTGATGATGTTGATGAGGACATTGCGGATCCAACGTGGTCTTTTCAGCAGAATTTGCTGCGAGCGCTTCATCACGTGGTATGTGGAAGAAGATCGATGGGGTGGGTCAGTACGGATTTCACGCCTCAAAAAGGGAGTCGAGGGCAGGGTCGCAGAAAGGAAGTCCGCTGATATGGATTCCGCCAGCCTCGGTCAGAGCAAACCCCGCTCCTCGCTTATCGCAGTCAAAAAAGGTCCAGGACCTTCAAGCTGGCCTCTTCTTTGAGCAAGCCTATGATTCACCAGCGGATGTCATTATGCGCCTATTTGCCGTAAACGCTATAAGTAGAGCAAGAACCTTGGTTGGTTAACCACCACCAACAGGTCTAGTCACATGTAGCGAATGATGAGTTGAATGGAGGACCGCCAGCCTACTCCTCCGCCACCAACCAAGCGTTCCTCAGCTGGCATGTCTTCAGTGTCATGATACAGGGGATCAGCTCCGCTTCAGCCTCCACGTTCGCGCGTACCACCAGACCACCTGAACCATCATACCCTTCTCCTTCCGCGTTTGAGACCTGCACGCATGTACAGTGGCCAGTATAGCAGCCAGGCTTCTGTCTTCCAGGTTTGGGAGCAGAGAAACTCTATAACCCAAACCATCCCAAAGCCAAAAGCCTGAAATGTCGGCATTGCCATGCTTTTGACCTTGAAACTGTTGCTTTCCGTCTTGGTGGACACAAGATGGATTCCGCCCGTCTTGGCCTTGCCTGCCCCAATACCAGATGCCAAGCGGCAAGATGGGAAGATCAGTTTGCTAGTGCCCCTCGACCAGAGGCTTGGGGAAAATCAAGGCGCCATTCTCTCACGATTGAGTGCTTGGATGCTCCATTTACTCCAACATGATCCTTGCATTAGGCCATCAAAATGAATAACAGTTACTGGAGTGGCCACCTCCTGGATCCCCGGTACAAAACAAACTCAGACTTTCCTTCCACCCACCCAAATAGAGAGTAAAATGCAGGAAAGGGAGACTCTTGTGATTGATCAACTGGAGACTCTGTTTTGCATCGTGCTTCACGTTCCCCAAATGTTCACGGTTGGAAACAACATCAGCGACTTGACAGCAGTAGCGTGCCAAGTCGCCATTAGTGGCCAGCTGCACGCAGCAGGCAACAGGTTGCAGGAAGCCTAATGGTGAACTCTGGCAATCTTTATTTACCCTAACCAAAGATGCATATGCGGCACACATCCAAATCACACAGGAGACAGTTAAGATCATGGTGCACGACTACCTGGTCTCAACACCGATGGTTTTGGGATGTGTTTCGGAACCAATAGATCTTCTGGGTATCCATAATGATGAATCTGGCGAGCTCGGTCGCCAACGCCTAGAGGTGTTGTCCTGCAGCAGACCAGCGCATTATCTGAGCGGAATTTCAGCACAAGTTGGAGGAGTCCATTACAGAAAAAAACGCATCGGCTTTCCACAGATAATGTGGATCATTGGGACTTTCATCAAGATGAATCAGGCATGGATCTCTGATGGTGTAGTGTGTGGCCCCCAATTTCCGGAGGTCACCGATTAAGTTGGCAGGTCTACTTCACATTCCTATTCAAACATGAAATGGTCCCTCTTGAAAACTTTTTTTTAAAATGATCATTCTTACCTGCAATTTTTATTTCTCTTTTCCCTACAGGTTCATTTGCATGGTTTTGCTTGTGACGGAGACTGTAAAAGACAGAAGGTTTCATGACAAACACCAGTATTCCATTTACTACTTTATCTTTTAGAAGTTTATCATTATCAATGGTTTTGAGGATCATGTTGCTGTGAGATACAGCTTAAATTATGTGTCCTTGGAACAGAAAGGTGCTTTTAGGTGGCATTTCTTCCTCACAATTTTTATAGTGGCTGAGGAGTCATAATTTATAATTTTTTTGGGTCATGTAGCTGTGAGTTACAGCAATAATCATGGTCCTTTGGAACAGAATTGTGGCTTCTAAGTGGACATTTCTCCCTCACAATTTTTAAAACAGTGGCTTGAGAAGTATTTTAGAATTTTTTGGTCATGTGCTTTGAAATGCAGCCAATTACTACGGTTCCTATTATAAAAAAAAAAATGTTGTTTCTAAACAGACATTTGTTCTTCACTATTGTCCAAAAGGTGCTCAAGGGTTACAGCTTTGAATGTTTGGGGCATTTTTGCTTTGAAATGCAGCTATACTTCAGGTCCTTTTATATAAACAAATGTTGTTTCTAATGAGACATTTGTCTTCACAATTGTCCAAAGTGGCGCAGGGTCATGATTGAATTTTTGGGGGCATTTGCTTTGAAATGCAGCTATACTACAGGTCTATTATAAATAAAAATGCTGTTTCTAAAGACATGTGATTTATCACAATTGTCAAGGTGGCTCAAGGGTGTTGGTGTTGCTGTCAGAAACAGGAATAGGTTAGGACATCGTTTTAATGGACACATATTGCAAAATGCCTTGTTTTTGCAAGATCTTTAACATAGCGATCAATCCCTGTATTGAGACACATTTAATACATTAAAAAAAGAGAACAAAGACATGGTGGGATTCCTCTATTTTAAAAATTTGTTTTCTAGAATTAAAGACTACTAAAAAACTTGCATGTTACATAATAGCAGTTAAAAAATTCCTCTGAATTGTACAAGGAGGTACAGGAAAAACTTGACCAGAAGTAGGTGATTTCAGAGGGACATGGGTATGGAGCACGGCAGAGTACATGTACAAAGACAATTTCCTCCAGCACATTGAGTTATAATGTAAGATAAAGGAATGCCAAGAAAAAAGGGCTCCTGGGTGGAACAGGAGCGTTAACCACAGTATTTCCAAGTGAAGCTCAATTGGTGCATCATAAGGGAAGGGTCAAGCGCTACCCAGGACTGGGGGACAGTATATGTCAGTGGTGAAACTAAAATGGTGGTTTGAAAGACTCCTTTTTTCGGCACCTTTTTTTCTCTGGGTATGCAGGTTTGGGGGCTATGCTGTGGCTCAGGCAGGTATAGTCAATGTCAGTGAAACTAAAATGTTGGTTGAAAGACTCCTATTTCGCATTTTTAATCTGTGGGTCAGACAGGTTTACATGGGTCTTTCTGCGTAAGGTAGATATAGTTATGTCCAGTTCAACTAAATGTGGGTTCAAAAGACTCCTTTTCCCAGCGGCACTTTTTTATTTGGGGTCAGACAGGTATAATGGTCATCACGGCGGTTCAGGACTAAGGTATAGTCAATGTCCGTTCAACTAAAATGTGTGGTTGAAAGACTCCTTTTCAGGAACTTTGTTTTAATCTGTGGTCAGACAGGTTTAATGGTCATTCTGCGGTACAGGAAGATATAGTACAATGTCCGTTCAACTATAAACGGGTTGGTTGAAAGACATCCTTTTCGGCCTCTTTTTAATCTGGGGTCACGTGGTTTTGGGTGCTCATGTATGTGGCCCAGGACAGGTATAGTCAATGTCCAGTGAAACTAAAATGGTGTTGAATGACTCCTTTTTCCGAGCACTTTTTAATCTGGAGGGTCTGCCAGGTTTGGGGCCTCATGCTGTGGGCCCAGGACAGGTTATAGTCAAATGTCCAGTGAAACTAAAATGGTGGTTGAAAGACTCCTTTTTCGGCACTTTTTTAAATGTGGGGGATGGCAGTTTGGGCTCATGCTCAGGCCATGACAGGTATAGTAATGTCCATGTGAAACTGAAAAAATGGTGGTTGAAAGACTCCTTTTACTGGACTTTTGATTCTGGGGGTCATGAGGTTTGGTGCTCATGCTGTGCCCCAGGACTTGTATAGTCAATGTCCAGTTCAAACTAATATGGTAGGTTGAAAGACTCCTTTTTCCGCACTTTTAAATCTGGGCTCATGCTGGTTTGGGGCTCATGCTGCTGACTGGCGTTCCAGGACAGGATATCCAATGTCAGTTCAAGTAAGATGATGGTTCAAATCAACTGCCTTCTGGCACTTTTTAATTGTGGGTGATGCAGGTTTTAAGGGTCATGCTGTGGTACAAGACAGGGATAGTGAATGGTGTGTGATTTTTTTTCTGTGGCTTTTATAACCTAAGTGTGTTGCCTAAGATGTAGCACGTATCCATTTGACTGTTGTGGATGCTAATTCCAGCTTCTCCAGCCCTGTTTGGGTGTAAGAATGAAGGTGTTGTTCCTCTCCCATAGACTTTAATGGTCATCGCTCATAATCGACCACTCACTATCGACTATCTTGTCGATGCTGGTCGACTATCGACCATCGACCGATGTCGATGGTCAACGTAATCGCTCAACACTAGTCTTAAATGCTCCAAGACGGAGAAGATTTTTGTGCAGCATGTATTGTAGAAGTATGTGATGCAGTATGGGCTTTAGACACTTTTTCTGACCTCTCCAACATGACAGGAAAGGGATGTGGCCATGCTACAACAAGATGTGCCAAACACTGTGCCGTATATCATGCCAAAATTCTGCCAAAAAAGTACGCCAACTAATAACTGGCCTAAAAAGATAAACAAGTGTAAAATTGGACAAAATGTATCAAACAGCATAAGCCACTGTAATAAACCTGGCACATTTTTTGACAGTGTGTCTAAATTTAGCCATAGCTTCAAACAAAGCAAAGTTATGCAAGCTCACCACTCTGTATCACATGTGTGCAAGATTAGAACTCCATCTCTGCCTGCAGGGTCATCTCCGTCCGGGACCCTGGCCTCCAGTCTCGGCACCATGTAATCGACATCAAACAACTGATAATGGATCCAGCGGTGATAATGTAACCAAAGGCTTCTTTTATTGTTACATATATGGGAGGGTACAGTTAGGGTACAGACTTTGACGCGTTTCGGGCGCAAACGTGCGGCCTTGATCACGATATACACTCACAAACATACGACTTACTTAAATTGTTAAAATAGAGGGCGGGATGGGCTTAGTATGACATCACTTCCCATCAATTCCCCATTTTGCAGTGTATCCTATAACCAGTGATACTAAGCTGACATATTATTAATGAGAATAGCATATATATTGTACTTCATAAAAAACCCAAGAAAGAATTAAGAGAAATTTAATTAAATTAGAGTCTACGATTATGGAAATTAAAAGAACGAAATATCAAAGAGATTATAACGACTATGAGAGGAAAGAAGCATATGTGTGGAAACAAGAAAGAAGACTGAGATCTATACTGCGGAGAAATACATTTCGAAGAGATGGTAACAAAAAAGAAGTTAGCTTTGGAGACACAGACTATGCATTATACACTTTTTATCACCGTTGGATCCATTATTGTTTGGTGTCTAAATTTATGCTGTGGAACTTGTAGACACTGTGGGGGATCAGCCCAAAACGGAAGTCTCTAAACAGAGTGTAGGAGCAGTTCTGTGGTTATTCAGACAAAAAAAAAAAGTGGCACAAACTACAACCTGCTTCAACCAGGTACAAAGATTAAACACAAACGGTCTCATATATGAAAACTGTCTTGGTCTAAAACTTTCTTGTTTCCCATAGCAAACAGTCAGTGTTCCCCTTCCATTTCATATAGTACTCTGAAAAAATGAAGGTGGAGATCTGATTGGTTGCTATGGGCAAGACAGTTTTCATACTTGTCCCCTACAGTCTTCAGGATACCTGAAGATAAGGCACAATCCTGTTGCCTATGTATGTCCGACTTGCCCAGTTGTGGATCTGGGTTAAACTGTACCTGATGGTGTTGCTAGCCTTCCAACCTTAACTCCACTCAGCCCAACAGTCCACTACAAACTGAGTCATATTATCAGCAAAATATTCAAGGCAAAGGCTTTAACATAATGACCCACTGACCCGTTTTGGACAGATAAACCGTGCTTAATTGTAGCAGACAGAAAGTTAAATGCTGAACACCTTTATAGCCGCCTCTATCAGATCACATGGTAAAGATACCACCAATCTACAACTGGCTATTATCCACCTATGATAGGGCCGCTAGCTGACAAAAAGTGACGGCTAAAAATAATACACCAACAAATTTGTTAAGAACAATAGAAATATGATTTAGAACGAATATGTATAATGGCGATGCTGTCTAAGATGTTGTAATATACAGTAAATACATAATGTCTTGTTTCACATTCAAACCATATGGTAACCTCATATTCAGATCGAAAATGCATCGAGATTCACGACTGATTGATTAATTTATGATGTGAATCTCCTCTTATAGATTTAGAAACCTTCTCTATAGCATGAAATTTTAAAGAATTGGTGTTTCCCACATGTAATGTTTGAAAATGTCGAGAAACCACTGATTATTTGAAACACTCCATACGGATGGCATCTGAGAGATACCTTCTAATTCAGATTTTTAACCCCTTTCTGATGGACGGTCATAATAATATGGCTCCTTGTTTTTTTCTCCTTGCATTCCCAGAGCTATAACTTTTTTATTTTTCCAACTACATAGACCTATGAGGGCTTCTATTTTGCGGGACAAGATGTACTTTCTAATTGGGTTATTCATGTTACCATAGAATATACTGGGAAACCGCAAAAAAAATCTCTGTGGGGAAAAATGTGAAAAAAAAGCATTTGCGTCATGTTTGCGGGGTTTTGCTTTTACGGCGCTCAATCTTCATTAAAAATGATGTGTATTCTACAGGATGAATACCATTACCAAACACGTATGGTTTCTGTTATGTTTTGGTACTGTAAAAAATTTACAAACATTTTCTATTTTTCTAAATTTGTGGCGCCATTTTCTGCCACCAGTAACTTTTTTTTTGAACAAACACGTACAGATTTGCGTGAGGGGAAATTTTTTGCGGGCTGAAGTGTACTTTTTATTACTAGCAGTTTGGAATTCATAGGACTTTTTTGATTAAATGTATTCCAATTTTTATGGGACATGAAATGACCAAAAAAATGCAAATTTGACATTTGGAATATTTTTCTGCTACGGTGTTCAGTGTACGGGATAAATGATGTTATATTTTAATAGATCGGACTTTTTCAGATGCGGAAATTCCAAATATGTGTCACTTTTTTATTTTATGTTTTTATTTGTAAAATGGCAAAAGGGGGGTGATTAAAACTTATAATTTTAATTTTTTTTTTTACTCTTTAAAACTTTGAGCGCGATCATTTCTATAGCCTAATTTATTGTATAGACAATGCATTAAGGTGTACCAATATGGCAATTTCTCCACTTCCTGCCTGGGGCTGGAAGTGGGGAAACTGAAAACATGGCAGCTATGGAAGCCTTCACAAGTAGTGTTGAGCGATTATAATCGACAAAGTTGAAATCGGCACAGTTTTTAGGTTGATCGGAATTTTCAGATCACGCGATCATTTAGGTGCGAATCTGCGCATAATCTATTAATATCGCGCCATTTTCGGCGCTTCCTGTCATTTTGGTGGCCAGCAAATCAGCTTAGAGAATAGAGCAGGGTGAGCTGGGTGTGCAACGTCATAACTGTGATGTTTATGATTGTGAATGGCTGGAAAAATCACATGACCTAGTTTTACATAGAACAGCCCTTCCTGTTCAGCATCAGTGTGTTAGTGTGTCTCATAAGAGCAGGACATGTGTCAGCTTTCTTCTCAATATAGCTCAGCGACACAGATCTCTTTGTTCACACAGACAACTATGCTTTTAGCTGTGAACATTAGAACATAGGTTTAGATTAGAGAATTTCGTTTTTAGTTGGTTAGGCTGAGACTTTGAAAGAAGCATCTAGCGCTGTACAGCCGTGGGGAGAGGGGGGGTGCGGGCGAAGACAGGCAGACAGGCAGGCAGGCTTTTGAAAGGAGAGTGTATATTGTGCAGTCCAGACTGCTCTGAACCTGCATTGAAATGGCTTTTTATTACCATTTTTGGCCAGTTTTTGGTGAATTAGTACCTTGTATTTTGTGCAGCCTGTACTTATATTAGGATACAGAACTTTTCAAGTAACTGCAGGTGTATTTGATAGGTGCAAAACCCACCTTTTATTATCCGTACACGATTTAATTAGTTTTATTTTCACTTTTGTGAGCCCAGTTTTGTTCAAAGACCCACTTTGTACTTACAATAGGATACATAACTTTTCTAGTCACCGCAGGTGTATTTCATAGGTGCAAAAACCACCTTTTATTATCCGTACACAATATAATTATGTTATTTTCACTTTGGTGCAGGCCATTTTGGTTGAAAGACCCATCTTGTACTTATATTACCATACAGAAATGTGCTAGTAATTGCTGTTGTATTTCATAGGTGCAAAAACCAACTATTATTATCAGTACACAATTTAATTACGTGTCTTCACTTTGGCGCAGCCCAGTTTTGTTCAAAGACCCACTTTGTACTTACAACAGAATACAGAACTTTTCTAGTCACCGCAGGTGTATTTCATAGGTGCAAAAACCACCTTTATTATCTGTACACAATTTAATTAGGTTTTTTCACTTTGGCGCAGGCCATTTTTGTTCAAAGACCCACCATGTACTTATATTAAGATACAGAAATTTGATAGTAATTTCGGGTGTATTTCATAGGTGCAAAAACCACCTATTATTATTAGTACACAATTTAATTATGTGTTTTTCACTTTGGCGCAGTCCAGTTATGTTCAAAGACCAACTTTGTACTTACAATAGGACACAGAACTTTTCTAGTCACCGCAGGTGTATTTCATAGGTGCAAAAACCGCCTTTTATTATCCGTACACAATTTAATTATGTTTTTTTCACTTTGGCGCAGGCCATTTTTGTTCAACGACCCACCTTTTACTTACATTAGGATACAGAAATTTGCTAGTAATTGCAGGTATATTTCATAGGTGCAAAACCCACCTTTTCTTATCCGTATACATTTCAAATAGGTGTTTTTTTTACTTTAGTACGGCCCAGTTATGTTCAAGGAGCCACCTTGTACTTAAATTTGAATACAGAAATTTTGTAGTTACTGTTGGTGTATTTCATTGGTGCAAAAACCAATGTTTGTTATCCATATAACTTTCAAATAGCTGTATTGCACGTGGTGCGGCCCTAGTTTTTTTCAAATAGCCACGTTGTACGACAATTCTTATAGAAAAATTTTCTAGCAACTGTTCTCGTTTGTCATTGCTGCAAAAAACGCAATTTCTCATCCGTGTAACTTCTGAATAGTTTTATTGAATTGTACAAGGGAGGTGCAGGAAGACTTAAACAGATGTAGGTTACCCAGGACAGGTATAGTCAATGTCCAGTGAAACTAAAATGGTGGTTGAAAGACTCCTTTTTCCGGCACTTTTTAGTCTCTGGGTCATGTAGATTTAAGGGTCATGCTGCGTTCCTGGACAGGGATAGTAAATGTCCAGTTCAAGTATAATGGTGGTTCAAATAATACTGCCTTCTGGCACTTTTTAATTTGTGGGTCATGCAGGTTTAAGGGTCATGCTGTGGTACAAGACAGGGATAGTGAATGGTCTGTGACTTTTTTTCTGTGACTTTTATAACCTAATTGTGTTGCCTAAGATGTAGAAAATGTACCCATTTTACTGTTGTGGATGTTAATTCCAGCTTCTCCAGCCCTGTTTGGGTGTAAGAATGAAGCTGTTGTTCCTCTCCCATAGACTTTAATGGTCATCGGCGATAATCTATTATCGACTATCGGAAATCATCTTGATAATTGACGATATCGACCCGATGACGATAGTCGACGTAATCGCTCATCACTACTCACATTCTTTGTAAGTAGTTTTCTTTAATTCTCAGTGACATATAGGAGGGAGATTTTTTTTATGATAGAAATAATTTTGTTAAACTGCAAACTATATGTGGTAGAAAATGTGATAGTTAGATTTTTAAAATCTTTGCTGTTTTGCCTCCCATATTCATGTTGAGCAGATCAGAACGATTAACATTCTTGATTCTGGTCTCAGCTGACATTATATTTTTTATTGGATATTGTTTTTCCGGTAATCTTTGACAAGCCTCTTTCATGATCTATGTATAGTTGATCTGACGTACAATTTCACCTCAGTCTAACCAGTTCTACAAATGGAACATTGGTAACAACATAATTGGGATGACATCATGTCCCCAAAAGAGTAGAATTTTTAGCCGACATTTTCCAATACGGGACAACCTTCACCCCAGCGGGCCAGCTTCTTGTCAGCTAGCTGCCCAATCATAGTTGTATAATAGCCAGTTGTAGATTGGTGGTATCTTTACCATGTGATCTGATAGAGGCAGCTATAAAGGTGTTCAGCATTTACCTTTCTGTCTGCTACAATTAAATATGGTTTACTTTTCTGAAACACGTCAATGGATCACTGTGTTAAAGCCTTTGCCTTGAATATCTTGCTGATGATATGACAGTGTGTATAAGCATCATTTTTTTTTTATTTTTACACCAATAAGGAAGAAGATGAAGAGAGAGAGAGAGAAAGAGAGAGAGAGAGAGAGAGAGAGAGATTATATTTTTAACAGATATTTTCCGAACTTGGGGCTGATACCTGTTTCCCCATATAGAACATTAAACTCCTTTATCTAATCTAAAAAAAATCTAGAAAATCACATTGTATGATTTTTAAATAATTAATTTGCATTTTACTGCATGAAATATGTCTTATGATTCATGTACCTGCTTCTAAGGTACATGGCTCTGCAAGGGTTAATTCCTCTGGCATGTCACCATGCCCTGGGAGAAGCTTTGCTGATGAGCCTTGGAGTGACAGCTCTGCTTCTCTTCAGAACAGAGGGTGTGCCACACAGGCCAATAGGAGGGCCGGGTGACTGCACCAATCGGCTGCTGGGGTGGTGTCCAGGCACACCATTTAAACCTCCTCAGAACTTGCTGTCTTTGCCTGGGAAAGGTTCTCCCTCCTTTTTTTCCCATATTGTACATTCCTGATTACCTAACTTCGGCTTATTCTTGACCTCGATTTGTCTCTTGATTCAGTACCTCATTCCTGACAGCGTTCTGACCCCTGGCTTGTTTCTGGTTATTCTTCTGCCTTCTGATTCTTGGCCTGACATACCCATACTGTTGCTGACCAGGACTAATCGACCTTGCTTTCTCCTGATGGTCCTGCACTTAGTAGCGTTGGGTCTGCCGCCCAGTTGGGGTCTGCCATCTAGAGCGGCACGCCAAGTAGGTAAGGAAAGTGGGTGTCACGATACTAGTGTATACTGCTGAAATTCAATGGCAGGGACTAGGCCTAAAACACAAAGAGGCGCAGGAGACTTGATCAGGAAGCAACAGGAATGTAGACAGGGATCCAAAGTGAGGAGTAGAAGGAGAACTGACAAGTGGTCAGCAGGTGTCCCGGGGTTTGCAGGGTTAACTGCGAGGAGAGGAACAGACTAGAAAGCAAGTTCCTAGGCGAGAGGACTATAAGCAGGAGCTCAAACACAATACTCAAGCAATGAGTAACAGGCTTGAGGAGTTTATATAGGAGAGAGGAAAAGGAAGCAGGAAACAAGATGGCAACCAGCTGAGACACGATCCACCATCTTGACTGAGGGCAAACTTAAGGGCAAACACAGTTAGCAAGTTCCACGGTATAGCAGGAGAGTCCTGACATTACTACTACTACCTCAACAGCGGCCTCTGGACGATACCTGATTCGGTCTCTCCGGATGTCTTTGATGAAATTGTTTCATCAGGAGCATTGATGTTACTCACAGGTTCCCACGCATTTTCTTCAGAACCATAACCTTGCCACTTAATGAGGTATTGTAGCTGGTTCCTGAAAATTATAATGTCCAAGATTTGCTCTACAACAAACTGTTCTTACCCATCTAACTCCACTGCATCAGGAGGAAGAGGAATATGTTCTGGAAAGGGGATGGACACGGCAGTATTTAGTAGAGACACATGAAAAACAGGATGGATCTTCATAGATCGTGGGAGTTTAGCCGAACAGCTCCTGGACTGTTTATCTTGATAGTCTTTTATGGCCCAACAAACTTCTGTCCCATTTTTGGTGAAGGAACTCTAAGTTTCAAATTTCTGGTGGAAAGCCATACCTTATTCTCAACTTTAAAAGTTGGTGCTGGCCTACAACGTTTATCTGCCGTCTTCTTGTAATTTTCTTGAGCCCTCTAGTGTTTCCTTTAGTAATTGTAAATTTTGCTATAGTGCAGATATCCTTCCCAAGCTGACTGGAATATGTGGAACAGCAGGGAATTTAGGAAGAATATTTGGATGGGACCCCAAATTTGCAAAGAAAGGAGTTTGTTTGGTGGAGGCATTTTGGGAATTATCGTACGAAAATTCAGTCACAGGAAGCCGATCCACTAATCATCTTGTAAGTGACAAATATAGCATCGCAAGTACCGTTCCAGAGTTTGATTTGTGCATTCAGTCTGTCCATTAGATTGTGGATGAAAGGCGGTTGCTTAATATCAATGTCAAGTGCTGAGCAAAATTTTGATGAAAACTGCACCCCATGATCTGAGATAACTTCATCAGGAACTCCATGAATACAAAAAATATTCTGGATTATGAGGTCAGCAGTTAGAGATGGGCGAATTGATTCTAACAAAGTGGAATTCATTTAGAATTTCAGGAAAACTTTGATTCTGAATGAAGTCGAAGTTTGGGGTCATTCGCGGGATCGTAGCGTGTTTTTAATTGATAAAATGGCTGCGAGCACATGGCGTGACATGGGGCAAAGAACTCTGAGAGGAAGAAAGGAGTACCCTAAATGACATGTGCATGTTTTAACACGCTACATAGCTGGTAATTTTTGGCAGCTCATTTCTTTTGCGCAAATTAGATCCAAGGTTTAAATAAGTGTTTTTCTGCAGTTGTAGTCAGTAAAATACACGTCGTTTTAACACGCTACAAAGCTGGTAATTTTTGGCAGCTCATTTCTTTTGCACAATTTAGATCTAAGGGTTAATTAAGTATTTTTTTGTTGTTGTGGTCAGTAAAAGAAACAGTGTTTGTCAACGCCAAAGAAGAAATTTTGACTGTAGCATAATTCATATCCGAAGGTTAATTAACCCTGGTTGCGCTTTTCTATTCAGTAAAATACACAGAGTTTTTAAACGGCACATACAAGTAAATTTTTCCTGCCCATTTGTGGAGCGCATTTTATATCCAGGGGTTACCCAAGCTTGTTAGTGGGTTAATTTGGAGTCAAATACAGGGTGTGTATTTATCATATACAGTTATCTTCATTAAACAGAGTCTGTACATTTTAGAACAAACAGTATGTCAGATAGAGAGGTGGCAGGCTCTTCACATGCCAGTGGCCATAGCACAAACATTCCTGGAGCAGGCACAGGTCACAGCACAGTAAGGGGATGTCGCAGTAGGGGTCACTCGGTGAGGCCAGAACTACCGGTGTCAGCTAGCGGCCGCGTGTTGACCAGCAACCCAAGGGTTCTTGATTGGTTGACTAGGTCATCCACGTCCTCCCAGATGACATCTGACAACCTCAGCCAAGAGTTGGTGGGAACTTCAGACACAACCCTTAGTTGACATGGCCCGGGAGCCAGTCAGCGGCCCTCACCTGTCCTCAACCCGCCTCTGACCCATCCGGTTCCCTCAGCCAGAGATCTAATATGTGGTCTGGGCTCAGCGCCACTATACAGCGAGGATGAACAATTTGAGGAGGACAGTCAGCAGCTACTTGGCAGCGAAGAAATGGGGCCAATATCCTCTGCTTCTTGCAGTAGGCGGCAAAGTATAGATGTGGAGAGTGGCATGGGAGGTCATGTTGTGAGGGGTCAGCCTCTGCATACCAAGACCATTGAGGAGGACAGCAGTGAAGATCAAACAATAATTGATGATGATGTAGCCGACCGCACTTGGGAGCCGGGTGAAGCAAGGGCTTCATCATCGTCAGGAGAAGAGGGCGTCAGCTTGCGCGTCATGCAGTGGCGCAGCCAGCAAGTGGGTTGTGTGGCCGTGAGTCAGCAGGATAGCAGCAGTGTGAGGTCGGGAGCCAAGCGGCCACGGGGTAAAAAACCCGCTTCACAGGTCCACGAAAGTAGCAGCACAGGGGCTCAGCGAGGCAGCGGCGGTAGTAGTCACTCAGTGTGGAGCGTTGGCGGTAAAATCAGCTACTCGGCGGTGTGGTAGTTCTTTGCTAAGACACTGGAGGAGCCGAATTTGGGTATATGTAGAATCTGTGGGCAGTAAGTGATGCATGGCCAGGGAGCTTACGTTGGCACCATGGCCCTGCGTCAACACATGCAGCGTCACCATCCGGTGGCCTGGGAGAAACATGGCTCGGATGTGGTGGTCCATCCTGCCGCCACAGCAGCAGCAGTGCCCGGTGGTGGGCATGCCATTACAGCCAGGCATGGCTCCACCACCTCTGCAAAAGGGAGCTGTTTCTCTTTGCCATCATCTCCCGGTCCAGACGCTCCTGCTCCTCGCTACTCATGGCGCCAGCAGTCGTTCAACGAGGCGATTGCAAAGATACAACAATATGCGTCCAACCATCCTAAGGTGCAGAAGCTGACCGTGCTCCTGTCCAAGTTGTTGGTAATGCAGTCCCTCCCTTTCCAAATGGTGGACTCTGCACCGTTCAGAGAATTAACTGCCTGTGCCGGGCTGAGGTGGAGAGTTCCAAGCCATAATTTCATTTCCAAAAAGGCAGTACCAGCCCTTCACAAATATGTAGAACAGAAGGTGGACCAGTCCTTGAGCTTCTCGGTTTGTTCCAAGGTGCACGGCAGCGCGGATGTGTGGAGCTGTAACTACAGTCAGGGCTAGTACGGACCATTGGGTGAATGTGCTTCCTGCCCAGCCACACCAACAACTTGGACAGGAGACGCTACTTTCTACTACATGTTGTCAAACTGCTGCTCATACGCCAATGTCCGCCACCTCCTCCACCACCACCACCATATCAGCCACAACAAGTACTGCTCCATCATACCACATGTGTAGGGCACAGCGGTGTCACGCAGTTCTACACCTTGCTTGCCTCGGCGAACGAAGTCACACGGGGGAGGAACTGCTCCGCGTTATGCAGCAAGAAATCGATGTGTGGTTTTCTCCGTGCCAACTGCAGATCGGAACCATGGTGACGGACAATGGGAGGACCATGGTGTCCGTGCTGCACCCAGGAGGGATGGTCCACGTGCCCTGCATGGCGCATGTGTTCAATCTTTTTGTGAAAAGGTTCCTGAAGTCTTCCACCGATCTTCAGAAGATTCTGAAAATGGCTAGGAAACTGTGCATGCACTTCATCCATTTCTACAAAGCCAGGAACACCCTCCTCGAGTTGCAGCGCCAGAATGGCCTCCCCCCAACACACTCTGATATTCGATGTTTCCACCCGTTGGAATTTCAGCCTGCACATGTTGGACCGACTGTATGAACAGAGAAAGGCCATTAACGATTTTTTGATGATCCAGGCGAACAGGAGTACTCCCCTGTGTAACTTTGATGTCAGCCAGTGGCAGCTCATGCGTGACACCTGCAAGTTGCTTAGGCCATTTGAGGAGGCCACGTAATTTGTCAGTCCCCAGGACTACGGGATGAATAACGTCATTCCACTGCTTCATGTCCTGGAACAGATGCTGAAAAATCAGTCTGGGCAGGGGACTGGAGACGTGGCGACTACATCTCGCGGCCACATGAGTCTGATGGGGACTGAACTGAAGGAGGAGGAGGATGACATTGGAGCAGGAGCATTGTCTGGTGAAATGAGTGGTTTTTCTACCCAGGTGACAGGAGAAGAGGAGTAGGAGCAGCTGGAGGAGGTAGATGGAGATGAGGAAGACGAGGCAGATAACCCGCAAGCACCGTGGCAATATACTGTGGAGATGGAGGCAGGGATTCCCTCGGAGTCACTTGTGCAGATGGCCCGCAGCATGCTGATTGGCCTGGCTAGTGACAGCCGAATAGTCACCATCTGGCAGAGGGATGACTTCTGGCTCTCCACCCTATTGAATCCTCGCAACCAGGCCAACATGGGAGCCTTTTTCCCATCTGCTGAGAGGGAGGACAAACTCAAATACTATAGAAAAATCCTATGTAGTCAGTTGGTCGCTGCCTATGTGCGGCATCGTCCCTCCTCTGGCAGGTCTTACCGTGGGGTTCCTCAGCGCTCACGTACTACTGCCGCGGCTGCTGTGGGAAGGTGGGGGTGTAGGAGCAGTACCAGCTCCATCTGCAGCAACCTAAGTCTGGAGTCACTGATGAGAAGCTTCCTTCACCTGCCTAGTGAGAAGGGCACTCGCCAGCATCAGCAGCAGCAGGACCTAGAGCAAACCCTGAACCAACAGGTGGCGGCCTACTTGGACAGCAGTCTGCCACCCCAGTTAGAAGATCCGCTGGACTACTGGGCAGCCAAACTGGATGTGTGGCCGCAATGTGCCGAGTTTGCAGTGGAGAAGCTGTCCTGCCGGGCCAGTAGTGTGGCATCCTTAGGCGTCAGACTACATCAGCAATGACGCCTCACCCAAACTGTGAGAAATGAGTCTGGGTTCAAACTACCTGCCTCAGCCACTATTCTAATGCCGCCACCCACCTGATGCCAAACATCTGCTGCCAGTTTCTCCATCTGCCTACTACCATCTTTACCAGGGACTGGTATTGCCATCCACCTCCACACTCTGTCATTGTGCCACTCTCTGACCTCATGCTGCTGCTGCTGCTGTTGTTGCTGCTGCTGTCACCTCCATACCTTGTCATTGTGCCACTCTCTGACCTCATGCTGTTGCTCCTGCCGTCACCTTCACACTCTGTCATTGTGCCACTCTGTGGCCTACTCCTGTTTTTGCCACCTCCAGAATGTCATTGTGCCACTGTCTGACCTCATGCTGCTGCTGTGGCTCCTGCCGTCACCTCAACACTCTGTCATTGTGCCACTCTGTGGCCTACTTCTGTTTTTGCCACCTCCAGAATGTCATTGTGCCACTGTCTGACATCATGCTGCTGCTGTGGCTGCTGTCGTGACCTCCAAACCCTGTCATTGTGCCACTCTGTGGCCTACTCCTGTTTTTTCCACCTCCAGAATGTAATTGTGCCACTGTCTGACCTCATGCTGCTGCTGTTGCTCCTGCCGTGACCTCCACACTCTGTCATTGTGCCACTCCTTGGCCTACTCCTGTTTTTGCCACTTCCAGAATGTCATTGTGCCACTGTCTGACCTCATGCTGCTGCTGCTGCCGTGACCTCCTCACCGTTATTGTGCCACTCTCTGACCTCATGCTGCTGCTGTGCCTGCTGCTGTGACCTACACACTCTGTCATTGGGCCACTCTGTGGCCTACTACTGTTTCTGCCACCTCCAGAATGTCATTGTGCCACTGTCTGACCTCATGCTGCTGCTGTGGCTGATGCCGTGACCTACACACTCGGTCATTGTGACCCTCTGTTGCCTACTCCTGTTGGTGCCACCTCCACACTCTGTCATTGTGCCACTGTCTGACCTCATGCTGCTGTTGTTGATGACGTCATCTCCACACTGTGTCATTGTGCCACCTTGTGTGCTCTTGATGTTGCTACCACCTCCAGAATTTGTGATTGTGCCACTCTGTGGCCTACTCATGCTGCTGCCAAGTGACCGCTGTCTCACTGGAACACCCTGTGGTTTCCAAATGCTGTTTCCACCCTCACCACTCTGACGTTGACACTATGTTTAGTTTTCCCCTTCTTTTCACCTGCCAGAAGGAATGGGAAGGATCAGGATTGTCTAGCCAAAAGTAGGAGTTGATACAGAACACAGGAGTCATGCAAATATCCCATTTACTGGGCATCTCGGTGTGGGATCAACTCCTGTGTGTTTGTGGCCTTAGCAATACTGATGGATTATTGACCGATTGGAAGCGGACACTGACGGATGAAAGGAAGGGCTAAATGATCAGAGACGTCAATGAAAAATTACTGCCGACACCCTCTCCACTCATTTGGGGGGCCTCTACATGTATCAGCGTTTAACAGAACAGGTTCTGTCATATTTTGTGACAGTTTAAAGCTCTGGCCTCATGGAGTGAGCCCTGCTGTGACGTTCCCTTACTGTGCTGCGATCTGTGGCGGCTCCGGTAACCTACTACTGTGTTCTTTGACGCTATGGTAGGATCATAGCTCTCAGCTTGTTTTTTTCCAACTGGCGCTGCCATGACTTTATCAGGTTGTATTCCTGCTTCAATTTTTTGGTCAGTTTTGCCCCTGTAAGTGCCCAGGGAATTTTAGAGTTAAGCGATTCTAAGAAAGGCGGTTGTCATATGTGTTTCATACTAAAACACAGCATTGTATGAAGACCAAACCAAGCTCCCTCTGCATATTTAAGCATGGCACAACGTTCTACAGCACCCTACAGGCTCTCTGCAGCCTGGAAATAGCTGTTTTTTAACATGAAGTAATTTGGACTGAAAAATTTTTTGTCGGAAAATTCGGCAAAGTCGGCAAACCAAATTTTTGAGAAATTCGCCCATCTCTATTAGCAGTGTCTTTGGCAGAGGGTAGACAGGTACATGGAATGAAATGTGCAGCCTTAGTGAGCCGGTCAACTACTACGAGAATAGTATTTTTCCCCTTAGAGATAGGCAGATCTAAGATAAAGTACATGGAAATAGAACGCCTGGGACGAGAAAGGACCGGCAAAGGCTGTAACAAACCAGCGGGAGGAGAACGTGGGGTCTTGCATCGCGCACAAGCGTCACATGATATTGCATACTTCTTTATATCCTGTAAATAATTGGGCCACCAAAAGAATCGGGATAAAAATTCCTGTGTCTTCTGTACTCCTTTGTGACCGGCAATCTTTGAATCATGGGCTAGCCACAGAATCTTCAGTTTTACTGTTACGGTATTTATAGCTGCTTCCCATGGGTTCACATCTTGTTCTTAAGCACTAAATGCACATAATCAGGTGGTCGAGACAGCAAGGAGTCGGTGCCATAGGCTTATCTTATCTCCTTAAGAAAGTCTTTATTATGGATTTCCCCCACCACATTAGACTCTGGAAAAATGGTTTTGAGTAGTGTTGAGCGATTTTTATCGACAAAGTTGAAAACGGCAAGGTTTTTATGGTGATCGAAATTTCCAGATCATGCGATAATTAAGGTTAAAATCTGTGCATCATCTATTAAGTTCGCGCCTTTTTCTGCGCTTATTGTAATTTTGGCGGCCAGCAAATGAGATTACAGAATAGAGCAGGGTGAGATGTGTGTGCGACGTCATGACTGGGATGTGTATGGTTGCGATTGGCTGGAAAAATCACCATGACCTCGTTTTACATAGAACAGCGTTTCCTGTTCCAGCCCCCAGTGTCTCTCAGCGTCTCATAGGGATAGGACCTGCGCTCTGCCTGTGGCCAAACAGCTCAGGGGAAATTAGTCTATTTCTGCACAGAGAAACCTCTACTATTAGCTGTGATCCTTCCATTTAGTTAGATTAGAGATTTGAACATTTTATGTAGTTAGCTAGAGAATTTTAAAGCAGCATCTACCGCTGTCAATTCACGGGGGTGGGAGGCGGGGGGGGGGGCCCCGCGGGCGAACACAGACAAGCTCTATCTATAAAGAACATGGATAAAGTTCACCAAGACTTAGTGTAGACATTGTAGTGAAATATCTTTATTATTAACAGTTTGCTATTGAAATTATTTCCTGGATATTGGGCAGCCTGAACTTATATTGGATAAACATAATTTCCAGTAACTGCAGGTCTCTTTGTTAGCTGCAAAACTCCACTTTTATTATCAGTATACATTTCAGATAGGTGTTCAATTTTTTACCCATTACACCTGTGACTTGTGTTATATCCACCTTGCACTTAAATTACAAACCAGCAATCTTGTAGTCAGCACAGGTTTGTTTGTTGCCAAAAATACCGTGTATCATACAAAAACATAACAGTTACGTGTTTTTTGACTTTTGCGCACCCAGCACTGTTCATTGACGCAGCATCTACGTAAATCTTAAAACAGCAATTCTATATTCACCACAGGTGAATTGAAAGTGCCAAAAATACCGTTTTATATCAAAACATAACAGTTACGTGTTTTTTGACTTTTGCGCACCCAGCACTGTTCATTGACGCAGCATCTACGTAAATCTTAAAACAGCAATTCTATATTCACCACAGGTGAATTGAAAGGTGCAAAAAATACAGTTTATTATATCAAAACATAACAGTTACGTGTTTTTTGACTTTTGCTCACCCAGCACTGTTCATTGACGCAGCATCTACGTAAATCTTAAAACAGCAATTCTATATTCACCACAGGTGAATTGAAAGGTGCAAAAAATACAGTTTATTATATTAAAACAACAACAGTTACGTGTTTTTTTACTTTTGCGCACCCAGCACTGTTCATTGACGCAGCATCTACGTAAATCTTAAAACAGCAATTCTATATTCACCACAGGTGAATTGAAAGGTGCAAAAAATACCGTGTATTATACGAAAACATAACAGATACAGACATAACAGACTCCTTTTTCCGGCACTTTTTAAATGTGGGGGTCATGCAGGTTTGGGGCTCATGCTGTGGCCCAGGACAGGTATAGTCAATGTCCAGTTCAACTAAAATGGTGGTTGAAAGACTCCTTTTTCCGGCACTTTTTAAAGGTGGGGGTCATGCAGGTTTGGGGCTCATGCTGTGGCCCAGGACAGGTATAGTCAATGTCCAGTTCAACTAAAATGGTGGTGAAAGACTCCTTTTTCCGGCACTTTTTAAATGTGGGGGTCATGCAGGTTTGGGGCTCATGCTGTGGCCCAGGACAGGTATAGTCAATGTCCAGTGAAACTAAAATGGTGGTTGAAAGACTCCTTTTTCCGGCACTTTTTAAATGTGGGGGTCATGCAGGTTTGGGGCTCATGCTGTGGCCCAGGACAGGTATAGTCAATGTTCAGTTCAACTAAAATGGTGGTTGAAAGACTCCTTTTTCCGGCACTTTTTAAATGTGGGGGTCATGCAGGTTTGGGGGTCATGCTGCGTTCCAGGACAGGGATATTCAATGTCCAGTTCAAGTAACATGATGGTTCAAATCATACTGCCTTCTGGCACTTTTTAATTTGTGGGTGATGCAGGTTTAAGGGTCAGGCTGTGGTACAAGACAGGGATAGTAAATGGTCTGTGACTTTTTTTCTGTGACTTTTATAACCTAAGTGTGTTGCCTAAGATGTAACACGTATCCATTTGACTGTTGTGGATGTTAATTTCAGCTTCTCCAGCCTTGTTTGGGTGTAATAATGAAGGTGTTGTTGCTCTCCCATAGACTTTAATGGTCATCGCGCATAATCGATGCTCACTATCGAAAAACCTTATCGATAGCGGCCGACTATCGACTATCGATCGATCTCGATAGCCAACGCAATCGCTCAACACTAGTTTTGAGTGGACCAGTACAAGTGGAATCATTGGAAAAAATTCTTGATAAAGCATCCGTCTTGCCATTACAGGATCCGGGCGTGTATGAGATTACAAAATTAAATTGATTGAGGAAGAGACTACAACGAGCTTGGCGAGGAGATAGACACTAGGCAGATCTAATGAATTCCAAATTACGGTGATCAGTTAGAACCATTATTTGCTGTGAGGTTCCTTGAAGATGGTGTCTCCATTACTAATGAGCGATCAGTAAAATTATCACGATCTCGACGATTTCCAATTTTGAAAAATATCGCACCGATTTACGATTCCGATCAATCGTCGATTCCCATTAAAATCAATGGGAGAAGATGACCAAGTTAATTTTAATACCTAAACAGGTGAGGAGAAGCTGGAATTACCATCCACAACAGTAAACTGGATACGTGGTACATCTTAGTCAAGACAATAAGGCTACAAGAGTCACAGAAAAAATTCACAGGCTAAAATAATTCATTCCGTTCAATGGCTAACTGAAAACATGATGATGGCATAGCCACAGCAGGTACAGAGGTAGCAGCTGCTATGGGGCCCCTTTAACACATAACAAGACACCGGTATTGGAAATGGCACATGGTAACTGGTAGGAGACCCCTTTCACTTTTTGCACCAGGGACCAACAACTTGTCCTATATGTGGTGGCAGCAAGAACATCCCAACGGGGCACGCAGAGGTTCAGCTTGCAGGGCTCTAGTTAGAGTGGGTGCGGTCAGAGCCAGGGTTGCCGTCAGTCATCTATTAACCGTTTCATGGCCACATGCAGCTAAATAAAATGGGGCGCCCACCCATTACTACTTCCTATTTTTAACATATCACTGGTGTCACGGACGGAGATAGTGGATCCTCTGAACCACCACAAGCGATGGCGTAAGCCGCGCCAGGGAGCGGAATCTAAGTAGGTCCCGGTTTTCACCAGAGCCCGACGCAAAGCGGGATGGACTTGCTGCGGCAGGAATCTACCAGGTCGCTACCCCTGACGTGACTTGCTTGCCGTGGCAGCCGAGGTGTCGCGTGGTACAAAATCGTCAGGCAGGCTCGTAGTCGGGGACAGGCAGGAGGTCAGGGCAGGCGGCAATGGTTCATGGTCGTGGACAGACAGGAGGTCAGGGCAGGTGGCAAGATTCGTGGTCGAGGAGCGGAGCAAATGGTACGATACACAGTAAATCAGAACAAGAATAGGAACGCTTTCTCTACAGGCTAAATGGCACTAAATATCCGGCACAAGACTCAGGAAGGGGCAGGCTTAAATAAGGGCAGTGACCGGCAATACCCAATTACCGGTGCACTGGCCCTTTAAATTTCACAGAGCCGGCGCGCGCGCGCCCTAGGGAGCGGGGACGCGTGCGCCGGGAGACTGGAGTTACAGCAGGGGTGCGGCCAGGTAAGTAGACGGGGACCCGGTCGGCAGAGTGAGCGAGCCCACTGCCCGACATGCGGACGGCGGCGCCGCTCGTGCAGTGGCCACGGGTGTGCCTGCGACCCGGGAAGAGGGTCGCAGGCCCACCCTTGACAACCGGGCCCCTTTTTTGATTAGGGCCCCTGACAGGAATACTGCTCTATTGGCCCCCATGGCATCCATTTTAAAGTAGCCTGACCCCAAAACCAGCAAAAATGCCTTTATGGACTTGCAGAAAAAAAATTCAAAATAATAAATTGACTATTTTAAAAAAACTATTCCACCATGACATTAGAAGGTGAGAAAGACGCAACAGATGTCTCCAGTTGGTCAACGAGGCCTGTCTCAAATTCCTGCATTCTAGTGTCTAATGAAGTGGGTTGAAGGAAATTGCTGACTTTTGATTTGGATCGTGGATCAAGGAGGGTGAACACCCAGTAATCGCTGTTCAATTTGATTGCCTTGAGGCATGTGAAATTTGAAATCAGCATGTCAAATAAACTTTTTTTCAATATGACCTTTACTATTGGTGTCTTTTACAGTGACCTGACCACCAAACCTGAAAAAATGCCCTGGCTATCAGTATAAAAATCTGCGGAAGAAATGATTATTTCAAACATGAGTTATCTGAATAGGACATTGACTATCGCTGTCTTTTAAAGCAGCATGACCCTAATACCAGACAAAATGCCCTTTTGCACACTCCCAATAAAATCTGTATGAAGAAATGAAGACGGTTAACGGGGAGGTCCAGATGACGCATCAACGCTGACGCATCGGGGTGAAGCGGAGTGTGAATGCCGGAAGTGTGAGCTAAGATCTCGAGCCTTCCTCAGAAGACAGTCAAGACCTGGTAGCGCTTGAGAAATTTCTGCCTATACGACAGCGCTTAACCCTCTGTATCAATGCAAATGAAGTGAGCTTCACTTGCAAACGCTGGTTGATGCTCATGATCCACCCTGGTGCCCTTTTCCTACCTTTAGTTTTCTCATTCTACTTAATGTGCTGGAGGAAATTGTCTCTGTTCTTGGGGTGGTGAATGTGCTCCACACGAACATTGATTCTTGCCCAAGGGTTTTACCATGTATCTGCTTGTTCACAATTAGACCAACAGCATGTTGTTTCACGTTGTAGATTCTGGCAGTATTGCCATGATAGCATTTAGGTGGCATGCCATTTTCTATGGTGCCCATACCCTTAATGTGCATAATGTTGCCCTTCTTGTTGATGCACATGTATGTTGACCAAGGCCGAGGGCCACTGACCATAGTACTGCCCCATTTGCATCCATGGCACCCCATTCACATTAGCCTGACCCCAAAACCAGCAGAAATGCCCCTATGGACACAGAGAGTAAAATTAGCAGGAAGAAATGAGTATTTGAAACAAATTTTATTTTAACAGAACCTTGAACAGTCTTCTCCAGCTGCTTCACCCCAAAAGCAGCAACAATTACCTTTTCAACACTCAATAATATTAGCCAGAATAAAAGAGTTTATTTAAAAACTTTTTTGGGAATAGGACCTGGATTATAGCTGTTTTTTTACCGCACACTGACCCCAAAAGCTGGAAAAAATGATGACCTTTCGAACACTTGTAAACATTGTACAGAAGAAATGCCTGTTAGAAACCACATTATTTACAATAGGACCTGGATTATAGCTGTTTGTTTACAGCACACAGACCCCAAAAATTTGACAAATGACCTCTAGGACACTTGTGAAAATTATAAAGAAGAAATGGCTGTTAGAAACAACATTTTTTACAATAGGATCTGGATTATAGCTGTTTTTACAGCACCATGACCCCAAAACCATTGACAGTGCTTAAAATTTTCATGAAGAAATACGGGTTTTTCAAGAAAATGTGTACAATTTTTGTCTTTTACAGTCTCCTAACCGCCAAACCAGCCAAATGACCTTTTGGACACTCTGAATACAATTTGCATTAAGAAATGAACATTAAAAAAAAAAAAATTTTTTTCAAGAGGACCATTTCTTTGGAAAGAGGATGTGAAGTAGACCGGCTACTAATCGGTGACCTCGGTAACTGGGACAACAACATCTGCAGAGATCCTTCCCCGATTCATCTTGATAAAAGTCAAACAATCCACATTCTCTGTGGAAAGCTGGTTACGTTTGTCTTTTATCACTCCTCCAGCTGTGCTGAAGGTCCATTCCAAGATGATGCTGGGTGCTGGGCAGGATAACATTTCTATGCCGTGCCGAACAAGCTTGGGCCATTCATCCATTTTGGACACCCAGAAGTCGATTGTGTCCGGAACATATCCAAAAACATTGGTGTTGAGACACAGAAAGTTGTGGACCATGATCTTAAGGTGGTTTCTGTGTGTCTGATTTGTGCCCTGCATTATAGGCGTTGGTGAGGTGGTAAATAAGGATTGCCAGAGGTCACTCATTATTCTTCTGCCACAATGCCTGCTGCTGCTGCTACTTGGCACTCTACTGCTGTCAACTTGCTGACGTTGTTCCACAGTGACATTAGAACGTGAAGCAGATGCAACAGCTGTCTCTAGTTGATTAATGAGCACGGTCTCAAATTCCTGGATTATACTGTCAATTTGTGTGGATGGAAGGAAAGTGCAGACTTTCACTTTGTAACGGGGATCGAGGAGGGTGGCCACCCAGTAACTGCTGTTCATTTTGATGGCCTTAATGAATGGATCATGTTGGAGGAAATGGAGCATCCAAGCACTCATGTGAGAGATGGAGCCTTGATTTCACAAGCCTAGGGGTCGAGGGGCACTAAACATATTTTCCTTGTCTTCCACCTCTAATCTGTGCCAACCTCTTTCCAAGGCCGGGACATTGGTACCGTGGGGTGCCAGCCATGCCTCATCCTCCTACTCCGCTTCCTCCTCCTCAGCTTCAACACAGCCCTGACTTGCCTCAGATGACTTACCCTGAGAGCTGAGGCACCGCCCTGCCTCAGCCCTCGACCACAAAACCACCACCTAATGAAGACCTATAAAGTTGTGAAACTGGGGCCTTCTTGATCCGACGGTGACTAAGGCTCTGTGTCCGCCTCCTCCTCCGTAACTGGTGGGACCTGAAGTTTCAGAGTGTCCAACACTTGTTCCAGAACTAATATCACCACAATGGTCATGCTGACAGGGTCATTGTCCGCACTGACCATTTTGGTGGCATTTTCAAAACTGGCAAGGATGGTGCAGAGATCTTTCACCTGCCTCCAATCTCTATGGCTCAACACCCAGAGGTTCGCATCACTGCTTGTCAGGCCATGCGCCACTTCATACATTATGATGCTGCCACAATCGCTGGCGCATGTGGAGAGTGGAATTCAAACGTGTGCCACATTAACAATGATACGGTTGATGGGTAGGCCAAGATGACGCAGCAACGCAAAAACTGAAAAACTGTCCTGCATAGACAGCAAATCACAGGGTTCTTAAATCCCTCTAAGTTCCAACTGGCAACTAGGATAAGAAACAGAATTGTTTCTATTGAATATCTCTGAAATGTTCATCACTAGTAGTATTTAGTGTCTTTTGTCTGAAAGATCAGATAACACATAAGCTCTCACACTGTGTGCTGTGACCTGTGTGATGACTTAATTTCCTGCTATCAGATAGAACAAACAGCAGGGGGAGGGCAAACAACAGGTCGGTCACTAAAAAACCAGAGAGCCCTCAGAAGGTGATAACATATTTTGTAGCTCCTCAACAAAAAAATTAACAAAACAATATATTTGGAAAACATCTTCAATATATTTGGAAAACTCCCTACATGTTGAAAGCTAATCTTTGTAGTGAGACAACCCCGTTAAGTTCTGTTTTTCTATTGTATAAATACTTATTTTGTGCAACAAAATGGAAAATATTTTTTTTAAAATCATAAAATGTGATTTTCTGGATTTTTTTTAGATTCTATCTCTCACAGTTGAAGTGTAATGGTAAAATTACAGACTTTTCATTTATTTGTAGGAGGAAAAACTTGGGAAATTGCAGGTATATTGAATATTTGTTTTCTCCACTGTACATGGAGATTAAATCATTCCTCTGTACCTGCACCTAAGCCGATAAGGAAAATTTTTACCAAATCCATGTAAATTAATTATTTTCACTTTTTTTATTGGGAAACATTCTGCTACGGATCAAACAGGGCACACAGACTTGCTAAAATACCCACAAGGTAAAGTTTCACTGATCTCTAATGTTTATGTGTTAAAAACATTCAGTCATTTCCTTAAGTTCTTTTTTATATCACTGAAGAACTCATCTACATGTTTTTTAAGACATAGTGCTACAATTAGATCAATAGATTGATTTTTACAAGCATCATAGTCAGGTGGTGGTGTTATCTTGACATAAGATAAAAACATCAAAAGAGACTTTCTTCATGCTAGAACTCCTTTTTTTGTAGAACTTGCTGTTTAATATTTAGTTCAGGCTTTAGGAGCATTATGTAACATTTTGGGGAGAAAATACAGACTAGTATTCCAGCACTTGATGTTAATATAGCAAATATCTCCACAGCCACCATGTATTTCCCTCTGGTGCTCAGATAAGCCGGGATCATGGCAATCCACACACTGCAGAACAACAGCATGCTGAAGGTGATGTACTTTGCCTCATTAAAACTGTCCGGTAATGTCCTGACCATGAAAGCCAGAACAAAACTCACAGCGGCCAGAAACCCCAGATATCCCAACACAGAATAGAAGGCGATGACTGAACCTTCATTACACTGAATGATAATCTTTCCAGTATAAGACATAAAGTCAAATTCCTGATAAGGAGGAGAAGTGACCAACCAAAAAACACAGATCAGAACTTGGATAACAGAACATATTAAGACAATAACATCAGCTAATTTGTGTCCCATCCAATTTCTCCATGGACTTCTGGGTTTGGTGGCTTTAAAAGCAATGTAGACTGTGATGGTCTTAGAGAGGACAGAAGAGACAGCAATGGAGAAGAAGACTGAGAATGAAGTCTGTCTCAGCATGCAGGTTATATCTACAGGATGATCAAGGAAAAGGAAGACACAGAGGAAGCTGAGCAGGATGGAAACCAGGAGCGTGACACTTACAGTCCGGTTATTGGCTTTCACTATAGGAGTGTCCCAGTTTAAAATAAAGAATACAAGAACAAAACATGTGACAACAGAAAGTAACAGAACTAATCCAGAAAATACTAAAGCTAAAATATCTGATTTATATGATAGAAACTCATATGGTTTGGGAAGACATTTCACTTTTCTTTCATCCGGCCAATGGTCAATGGGACATTTGTGGCAGATTTCACTGTCTATGGAGAAAAGAATAATTTGAGAACACAGCATAAATGGCAATTACATCTGAAATTATTTATCCTTACATACTAAATTGTCAAAAGTCTTATTTCCTTACTTCATTGGAGGACACTTAGAAGGTCCAAGAATACTAGCTTTTCTCATCAGGTATACTGTTACATAATAAACTGAAATATGACGGTGGCCATAGGCAGTCAAGTTCAGACAATGGCTGACATAAAACTAGCATCTACAGTATATCAAGGTTATATTGAAAGTATGCTTTTTTATTTCTATTTCCATTCTTTTCTTCTTTTTCAAAAAATGTTGGACATTTCTAGTCTTGTGACATGTTGCATTGTCATATGCAGGATAAGAAAGCCTTCCACATAGATGAGTGGCTCAGAGAATGCCATAAAACATTCCCCAGACCGTAACTGCCACCACCAGCTTGTGTTCTTTCAGCAATGGTTTCAGGGTGCTTGTTGTGCTCTAATGTTTTTCGTCTGACATGCCAAGGTCCATCCATTCAATGAAGCAGGAAAGGTGACCTGTCAGAGAAGGCAACCCTTTGCCACTAAGCAAGGAACCAATTCTAATACTGCCATAAAAATAAAATCCTTTTCTTAAGATTTAACTTGGTTAGGTTAGAGCGGAAGTGACCATGCATCTGCTTTAGAGCTCCATGTGCAGTAGTTTTTGCTGGACTGTTGTTTTAGACACCTGCATGGTAGGTCTCTGATTCTTTATGGTGGTGTGATGCTCCACAGTTATGTGTTCTTGTGCTTGTGTGCTTTCTTAGCCAACATTTAACTCTCAAATCAGAGGCGCAGGGTGATACACAGTTTCCACATCATTTAATCACTTTCACTTCCATTTGACCACTCACAATACACTTTTACCACAGCAGCACAAACTGCACAGATATATTGCCAGCCTTGGCCTGAAAGCCACTAACCAAACTACTTTTTTGCAACACTGAAAACTCATCCCTTTTAGCCAAGACAGCAACTAGAGAAAACATTATAGCTTAAATATCTGATTTATAAGATAGAAACTCGTATGGTTTGGAAAGACATTTCACTTTTCTCTTATCTGGCCAGTGGCCAATGGGACATTTGTGGCAGATTTCACTGTCTATGGAGAAAATAATAATTTGAGAACACCGCATAAATGGCAATTACACCTGTAAATATTTATCATTAGATACTAAATTGTCAAAAGTCTTTTTATTTCCTTAATTGGAGGACATTTAAATTGTGAATGTTTAAGAATACTAGCTCTCCTCATCAGGTACATTTAAATATGACATAAACAGATTGGGTTTTAATTCAGTATAAAAGTACCTGTACTGGCATATTTACCTTTACATTCTTGGGTATTTTAAATTTGGGCCCAATTTTTTAAGTACAAGGGGGACAATAAAACCCGATGAATTAAAACAAAACCTTACCATGCAGCTACAAAAACCTTCCATCGATCACCCTCCGCTCTTCTCTCATTTACAGGGGATCCATCCCCCAACATTGACCTACAGCTTATCTGTATGACAACTGCATAGACCATTGCACCCACCAGACTGCCTCTTGATTTCACTCTGCATAATTTCATTTTGGTATGTCATCTGCACAAACTATTGCACCTACAAGCTTATCTGTATGACACCTACACAGACCATTGCACCCACCAGACTGCCTGTTGATTTCACTCTGCATAATTTACCTTTTGTATGATTATGACTTTACCTTACTTCCTCCCCCCCCCCCCACCTTTTTAATTAGCTGCCCCAACCCCTCCCCTCTTGTTTACTCCTGGTAGGCAAATTGGGTTTTAATTCAGTATAAAAGTACCTGTAGTGGTCATATCTTGACCTTGGTCATATCTCGGCCACTTTTCAAAGTATGGTCAATTTTCTAAGTACAAGGAAGATGAATTAAAACCAGACTTTAAACTAGGATTAAATAAGGATTGCTAAAGGTAACAGCTACTTATGCATTTCTATTCCACATACAGCCTCACAACCTGCCACACTCACTCACCATGCTTTTCCTGTCCTCTATAATCTCAATCTCCAGGTTCATGAAAATAATTGCCTATCCCCATACTCCTGGGCAATGAGCTCTTTATCTCCCCTCGCATTTTACCCTCTCATCTGTCTGCTGCCACCAACCTGTTTCCCACTGACAATGCCTTCCTCACTAAACAACCCAATCAAATTACTGTCTATCTTACTCCCACCTCTTAACCCTCTCTCTGCTCCTCCTAGCTGCTGGGGATATATCCCCTAACCCCGGGCCCCCTCAGCACAGTCACACTATTCTATCTCCAGCTGCAAACAGATTGTTCTCTACAAACTCTTTTAACCCCGCAAACTTAATACCTATTCCCTTGAGCCCTTATTCTCCTACTCCTCTCTCTGGAGCTCTCTGGAATGCACGGTCTGTATGCAACAAACTCTCCTACATTCATGACGTCTTTATATCACGTAACTTATCCTTCCTTGGTTTGACGGAAACCTGGCTGACCTCCTCTGACAAAGTCTCTCCTGCTGTGCTCTACTTTGGTGGCTTACACTTTACCCACGCTCCCTGCCCTGGCAACAAGCATGGGGGAGGTGATGGTCTTCTCCTGTCAGACACCTGTTCCTTTGTCCCCATTCCTCCTCCACCTTCCCTCAACCTCCCCTCGTTTGAGGTGCACTCTGTCTGCATCTACTCCCCCTCCGACCACCAGGCCCTGCCACCGGCTTCCTTGACCTTTTCGCCTCCTGACTTCTCCACTTTCTTTCCACTGACATCCCCACTATCATCATGGGAGACTTTGACATCCCATCGACACACCCCACTCTGCTGCCAGCAAACTCTTCTCACTCTCCTCTTCATTTGGTCTCTCCTAGTGGACCTCTGAAGCTACTCATAAAGAAGGACACACGCTGGACCTCGTCTTCACCCGCCTCTGCCCCCTATCTGACTTTTCCAACTCTATATACCCTATGTCTGAGCACGACCTGCTTAACTTCACCACACCCTCCACCCCACCTGCCCCTCCTGTCTCACACCTAGTACACCCCCACAGGAAGCTTCAAAACCTTAACCTTTGCACACTCTCTGACTCTCTTGCACCTCTCTCTACCATATCCTCATTTGATGACCCTGACACAGCCACTGCCTTCTCCAATCACACAATCTCCTCCATCTTGATTTGGTTGCCCCTCTCACAGACACTAGAACCTTCCAAATCAACAGACAAGCTTGGCACACAGAATTCAGTATAATGCTGAGGCGTGCTTCCAGAATTGCTGAACGCCGCTGAAGGAAAACCCACTCCACCGCCGACTTTGCCTCATACAAACAATCACTGCACACAGTTAAGTCCACACTCACCTCTGCCAAACAGGATTACTTCAACACTATCATATCCTTGCTGTCTCACAACCCCAGGCAACTTGTCAACACCTTCAACTCTCTCCTCCATCCCCCAGCACCATCTCCCTCCTCTCAGAAGATGATTTTGCCACTCTCTTTCTAAACAAGACCAACCGCATCAGAGAAAGATTCACCCCACTGTGCCCACCACCAGACCCTTTACCTGCACAGTCCCCAGCCCCTGCACCTGCACCTTGCACTTCCCTCCTAACTTCCTTCTCCACTGTCACGCATGACAGACTCTCCTCTCTACTCTCCAAATCCAACCTCACTACCTGTAAGCTTGACCCACTGCCATCCCACCTCATCCCAGACCTCAGTCCTGTTATCATCCCAGCCCTAACCCATCTTTTCAACCTATCGCTAACCTCTGGTATCTTCCCTTCCTCTTTTACTCATGCTACCATCACACTCACCCTAAAGAAACTATCCCTTGACCCCTTCTCTCTGTCCAACTATTGCCCCATCTCACTGCTTCCATTTACTTCTAAACTCCTCGAACAACACATCTATCTTGAACTGTCCTTCTATCTGTCCTCTAACTCTCTTATTGATCCGCTGCAATCAGGCTTCCGACCCCACCACTCTACCGAAATCACCCTAACCAAAGTCTCCAATGACCTAGTACCTGCCAAAGCCTCACACCACTACTGTCTGCTTCTCTTCTTAGACTTATCCTCTGCCTTCAACACTGTCGACCATTCCCTCCTGCTACAAATCCTCTCATCCCTCGGCATCACAGACTTGGCCATTTCCTTGATGTCCTCATACCTCACTGATCAGACTTTCAGTGTTTCTTACTCTTGCACCACTTCTGCCTCTTGCACTCTCTCTGTTGGTGTCCCTCAGGGGTCAGTCCTGGGTCCTTTACTCTTCTCTATCTACACTCTTGGTCTGGGTCAGCTCATAGCATCAAATGGCTTTCAATACACCTGTATGCAGACGACACCCAACTTTACATCTCCAGCCCAGACAATAATTATCTACTGTACCGGATCCAAAACTGTCTATCGTCCATATCCTCCTTCTTCTCCTCCCGTCTCTTAAAACTTAATGTAAAGAAAACTGAATTCATCATCTTTCCACATCCCACTCTATCCTTCCACCTGATCTCTCTATTACAATCAATGGCTCTATACTCTCACCGGTCCCGCAAGTTCGCTGCCTTGGGATAACCCTTGACTCCACTTTGTCCTTCAAACCACACATCCAAACCCTCACTTCCACCTGCCTCCTCCACCAGAAAAATATTTCACGGATCCGCTCATTCCTTTGCCCTGATACTACAAAAATGCTTTTCCATTCCCTTGTCATCTCCCGCCTAGACTACTGTAACATCCTTCCCTGTGGCCTCCCGACAAGCACGCTTGATCCAAATCAATCCTGCTCAACTCTGCTGCCCATCTTATTAACCTCTCTTCTCGCTACTCTTCTGCCTCTCCCCTCTGCCAATCCCTTCACTGGCTACCCACTGCCCAGCGAATTAATTTCAAGTTACTAACCATGACCTACAAGGCTCTCCATATCTCCCCTAACACAATTTCTGCTCCTCACAGGACCTTCTTCCTTGCTCTTCTCTTGTCAGCTCTTCACACAACCGTCTCCAAGATTTCTCTCGTGCTTCCCCCATATTCTGGAACTCGCTGCCCCAACACATCACTCTCCCCCACTCTCACTAGCTTAAAAAGCAACCTGAAAGCCCATCTCTTCAGGATCAGCCATAACCTATAGTAACCCCACTGTCACTTCCCCCTCTTTCATCCTTCCTTGTAGATTGTAAGCCTCCACGGGCAGGGTCCCATTTCCCTCTGTACCAGTTGTTAGTCACATATTGTCATAATTGTACTTGTTTATTATTCTCTTCATGTTTTGAATGTAAACCATGGGAATTTACAGCGCCCTGGAATCAATAGCTCTCTAAAATAAATAAATAAATTAATTAATTTATAATAATAAAATTAATAATAATAATAATATGCAGTCAAGTTCAGACAATGGGTGACATAAATCTTGAATCTATATCAAGGTTAGATTGAAAGTATGTTTTTTCAATCATATTTTTTATTTCTATTTCCATTCATTTCTAGTCATGTGACATGTTTAGAGATGGGCGAATTCGTTTAGAATTTCAGGAAAACTTCGGTTCTGAACGAAGTCGAAGTTTGGGGTACTTCGGTGTGAACGAAGTGTGCTTATGATTTGATAAAATGGCTGCGAGCACATGGCGTTACATGGGCAAAGCACTTGGGGAGGAAGAAGGGATTGCCTGCCATAAACATGTGCAGAGATGAGCCAATCAGAGACCTGGCGGGGATTTCTGTTGAAGTCGAACACCACTATATAAGTTTGGGAGGACGCTGGGAGCTCACACTACTCTCACTGTACTGATCAGGGGAAAAGGTGCTTCCGCGGCTGATTGTGATAGCTATTACTGATAGAACTGATTTTATCCTGCGATTTTTGTGGGGGTGTCTCAGCTTGTCTTCAGAGACTGCTTCTCTTTAATGTTCTATTTCTGATTTTTTGGAGTATTGGATCTGAAGTCACAGGTGGCGTCCACTGTGCTGCATTATGCATTTTAATGCTATCTGCTACAGCACATTGAATATCCAAGGGGGATCTAAGCCAGTTCTTGTTGGATTCGCATTTAAAGAAACAGCGTTTTTTCAATTACAAATACCACTTAATTTTTGGCTGCCCTTCTCAATTCTTTGCGCAATTTACATCCAGGGTTTGTTAATTATGCATTGTTTTTCTGCTGTGGTGATTCCAATGGAAACAGTCTTTTGTACCGACAAAAAAATCAAATTTTCCTGTGAGCCTAATTGCACAAGCGAAGGTAATTACATTTTTTATCTTGTATGTGTAAGTAGGAAAAAACAAGCCATTGTAACCGCTACAAAGCTCGTAGTTTATGGTTGCCTCCAATTGTTTAGCGCATTTTATATCGGGGTTAAATTAAGCGTTGTTTTTCTGACCATAAGGTGACAAAAATAAACCATCTTTATTAACGCCAAAAATTACAATTTTCATGTAGCATAATTCTCAGAGCGCAAGGTTAATTACAATTGTTTTCTCTTGTTGTCGTATCGTAGAAAATCATGCAATTGTAACACGCTACTATAGCCTCGTAGTTTGTGGTACTGCTTAATTCTTGGCGCAAATTACATCCAGGGGTTAAACAAGCTTTGTTTTTTCTGCTGTGGTGACAAAAATAAACCGTCTTTTTCACCGCCAAAAATTAAAATTTTCCCTGTAGCATAATTCACAAGCGAAGGTTAATTACAATTTTTTCCCTTGTTGTGTAGCGTAGAAAACACGCAATTGTAACACGCTACAAAGCTAGTAGTTTGTGGCTGCTCAATTCTTTTGCGCAATTTACATCCAGGGGTTAATTAAGCGTTGTTTTCTGCTGTGGTGACAAAAATAAACCGTCTTTTTCACCGCCAAAAATTACAATTTTCCTGTACAATAATTCACAAGCGAAGGTTAATTACAATTTTTTCTCTTGTTGTGTAGCGTAGAAAACACGCAATTGTAACACGCTACAAAGCTAGTAGTTTTTTGGCTGCTCAATTCTTTGACGCAATTTACATCCAGGGTTAATTAAGCGTTGTTTTTCTGCTGGTGGTGACAAAAATAAACCGTCTTTTTCACCGCCAAAAATTACAATTTTCCTGTACCATAATTCACAAGCGAAGGTTAATACAATTTTTTCTCTTGTTGTGTAGCGTAGAAAACACGCAATTGTAACACGCTACAAAGCTAGTAGTTTGTGGCTGTCAATTCTTTTGCGCAATTTACATCCAGGGGTTAATTAAGCCTTGTTTTTCTGCTGTGGTGACTCAAGAAAACCGTCTTTTTCACCGCCAAAAATTACAATTTTTCCTGTACATAATTCACAAGCGAAGGTTAATTACAATTTTTTCTCTTGTTGGTAGCGAAAAAAAACCCGCAATTGTAAAAGCTAAAAAGCTGTATTTTTTTGGTTGCCCAATTTTTTGGGCCAATTTTCATAAAGGGGTTAATTTAAGCGTTGTTTGCATTGTACTCAAAAAAGAAATTTTGTTTTTCCCCCACAGAAAAAATTTCTTAGCATAAATTCATATCCAAGGGGTTAATTAAGCCTTTTTTGCTTTATATTCAGTAAAATACACAGTTTTTAAAACGGCACATAAAAAATTTTTTCCTGCCCATTTGGGGACCAAATTTATACCCAAGGGGTTCCCCAAGCTTTTTAGGGGTTAATTTGGAGTCAAATACGGGTGGTATTTTCATAACGAACTTCATCAAACAGTGTCTGTACTTTTAGAAACAAACAGATGTCGACAGAGGGGGGCAGGCTCTTCACCTGCAGTGCAGAGGCACAAAAAATTTTCCCGGGGCCCGGGCGCAGCACGCAAGGGGGCGTCCAGCAGGGGTCCCGGGGGGGGCCCAACTGCCCTGTCATCTAGCGGCCGGTGTTGTTCAGCAACCCAATGGTTCTTGATTGGTGACTGGGCATCCATTCCTCCCAGATGACATCGACAACCCGCCCCGAGTCGGGGGGAACTTTAGAACAAACCCTTAGTGGCATGGGGCCCGGGGGGGGGGTCGCGCCCCCACCTTCCTCAACCCCCCTTTCCCATCCGGTTCCCCAGCCAGAATTATATGTGGTCTGGCTCAGCGCCCCTAAAAGCGAGGTGAACAATTTTAGGGGGGCAGTCACAGGGTACGGCAGGAAGAAATGGGGCCAATATCCCCTGCTTCTTGCGTAGGCGGGAAAATATAGATGTTGAGAGGGCATGGGGGGGGCATGTTGGGGGGTCGCCTCTGTACCAAGACCGTGATGAGGGCAGCAGTACATGAAACACAAATAGATGATGATGAGCCACCCACTTGGGGCCGGGGGGCAAGGGCTTCACATCTTTAAGAAGGGGTCAGCTTCGCGTCAGGCAGCGGCCGCCAGCAAGTGGGTGTGTGGCCTGAGTCAGCGGGGTAGAGCAATGTGGGGTCCGGAGCAACGGCCACGGGGTAAAAAAACCCCCTTCGCAGGGCCAAAAAGTAGGGCACAGGGGCTCAGCGAGGCAGCGGGGGGCATAGTCACCATGCGGAGGGGG